>CATIWJ010046283.1:0-10883 GCA_949640765.1 Croton laevigatus | reverse complement strand
AAAAAAAAAGTCACATGGGCTTCATGTGAATTATGTTTGCTGAATAATTGTGCCAGCATTGTTTGTGAATCTTCTAGCTTAAAGTTGTATTATTTAATTTGTACTAATACCTATAAATGAGTTTGTAAAATGTTTCATTCGACACTTGATTTAAAAATAAAATTTCAGTTCTTCTTTTAAAAGATTATTTTTCTACTAAACTTATTCTTAAATTTTGAGAGTACATAAATCCTTGGATTGGTTTATCCAAAGTGGTGATTCAAGCCTATTATTCATCGTAGCAAAATCTTTAATTCTATCATAATTGACAGAATATTAATCCCGGCACAGCATCGATATCATCCGCATATGAGGAGGAAATCATACAAGACTCACTTTAAGTCATAATTGACAATTGTTTTTTAGTTTTAGAAAATGAATTCCATCATTTCCTTCGCATAAAATTTAGGTTTAGTATAGAGTAGTATAGAGTACTACCCCCATTTCAATTTAATAAGCAACAATTTTTTTTTTCTTTAGTATTTCATAATTTTAATATACCTTCTTTAAACAATTGCATAAGGGTTTGTTTTTTTGCAGTTTAATTTTTTTTTTAAAAAAAAAAAAAAGCGTTTTTCATTCGTTGTGGGAAAAAAAAAAAAGAAAACAGTTTAGTGTTTTAACACTATAATCAATCCAAAAAAAAAACAACTCTAAAATTATCAATTCTCAAGGCTAATGAGAGTCGAATTGAAGTATAAAAACCAAGTCTTCAATCACTTTTTTTTTTTTAGAACACAGTCTTTAATCATTTATTGAAAGAAAATACTCCTCCATCGACTAGAGATGGCCAGCACCGTAACCTTACTGCCAACGCCATTGGAGCTCATGAATGATTTTTTTGGTGATGACAGTTTCTAGTAAGTGAAAATTTTTTTCCCCACCTTAATGTGTTGGGAAGGTGTGGCAATATGAGAGGCCAGGTATGGTAGCATTTTTCGTTCTTTTAATTCAAATGAAATTAAAAGAAACCGGTGAGTTGGTCAAACTACGACGTGAGAAGCCAATTAGGATTTCCAGCATTCACAGTTCAAAAATCCAGCCTTTGTTCTTTTTTATTTTTCTCTTGTTTCGTTACTTGCATCAAAATGTAGAGCTTTTTCTCATTAGAAAGTAAATTTTTGACTTGTGTAATAAGCCCACAGAATCTGTAAACTGGGTGAAATTTACCTGGTATCTTCTGCAGGGGGAAAAGACATGGTAGAAGAAGCAACGAAGGTTTTTATTTAGGTTACATTCAATTACACCAAATAACTCAAATTATGACTAGTTTTCCTAATCAATACATGGAAATCATTTTGTTATTTGACCGTTATCAAATGAACAGCAGTGCTGAACTGAAAATACTAGGTTAAATTTGGTACAATGTTAACTATCCTACATGTCTACTTCAGAGTGGAAGCAATCTTATAAACCATGCCAAAAGGGATTGCCACTAATGTTCAACCTAGACACACCAAACACACAAACAAGATACTAGGTTTGTTCAGCTGCTAGGCTATCTAAATACTAATTCACCATTCCCTGCCATAAGAGAGGGATGTGATAATTTCATTCAAGCAGCTGAACTGCCAATTGTATAGATTTGAAATCAGATATCCTTGTCCTCCAGACAATTTTTTAAATCACAATATCAAGATTGGGAAGATGCAACAAAATGGGCAGAGGATCAAGCAAACAAAGCATATATGTGCTTCAGGCATGTGATACTCGGCACACAATCACATTCTGCAGATTTCAATTTGCAGAATGATAAAATATCAACTTTTAATTCAAGTGACAGGAGTAAAACGGAGAGTATCAATGTGAAAATGTCAATGGCATAGAAACAGAATACCACTTATCATACTTCATTAGCTTCTGCATCCCTAAAACAACAAACATCTCTTATTTATCAAAATCCTTCAAACACAAAAATCAATGTCATCAATTTGGATTGGAGATGCTTCGAATTCCTGCATATAATATAATTAACTCGGAAAGAAAAAGCATTTGGAATATGTAGAAGCTATCTACCGAAGGCATCCATCTGGTTGATCACAACTTTGAGATAAAGGGCAAAGGAAAAACTTAGGGTTCACTTCTATCAAATTGTAACGTAAACAGATAAAGAAACGCAATTCAAGAAACCAAGATGAAATTCTCCAGCTTCGCTGAAACTATTATTGTGATTAACTTAGTAAAATTACAATACAAGTTGTAGATTAGGGGAAAATAGCAAACATTTTTCCAAGCAAATTGCGGAGTTTTATCATCAATAAAATGTTAATTACAATTTCCACCATCTTTACCACCACAGCCACAACACATTACAACAACAACAACAACAACTAGGAGGATAATTATGAATATTCAAATTACAACGTTAACGATGGGAATTATTAGTTTCAGCTTGCAAATCGGAGCAGAAGCAAACCTGAAAAAATTACAGACCAATCAATGCGTACGCTTAATTTTATGAGAAGGAGATGAGACCAAATGCCTCCACAAGTATCGCCCACTGGCCATGTCTACAAAGGTGGAACATCCAGATTCAACCACAGATCGGACCTGCAGATTCGAAAATTTTCAGAGCAGTCAAGCTTTTAATAGAAGAAAGTATAAAAGGAAAAAAAAAAAAGTGAAACCCTAGAGAAGTAAGAGAGACCTTGGAGTACAATGAAGCATTGTTGATAGCAGAATCGGAAGAGGAAGAAGATGATTGAGAAATGTTGGAATCATTTCCGTCGGCGCCGCCGTCGTCGGTGAGAGGTCGAGATTTGAGGTTTCGGACAACAAAAAATCCGGCGAGAGTGGCGGAGAGAAATATGAGAATGATCCTCAGCGGGCACATTTTCGTCGGCAGTGATACGGACCAGGTGATTGAGATAAGGTGATCAAGGAACCATGATGATGATGATAATTAATGATAGAACAAGTTGTATTATTGGTTTAACTTTTCTTCTTTGATTTGTCAAAAATTCTGGTTCTTAAAAATTGGGAAAAATGAAAAGTGGGAGCAGCCGGTGGGCCCCAAAGGGCTGCATTTGAATTGTGGTGTCTTAACCACCTAATCTGCTTTTTTTTTTTTTTTAACATAGAACCACCTAATCTCTTATTATTATAAAATTACAATTAGTGGGATTATTATTATAAACTACAATTAGTGGGATTATGATGATTTTTTTTTTTTTGAGAAGATGGCGATTATTTATTAATTTCTTTTAATTGGAAAAAATAATTAAAACCTTACCAGCTAATTTTAATATCAGAAAAATATTAAATCTCGTAAAAATTAAGATTTTAAATACAAAAATTAAAAGAATTCAGTAATTGTGAATAAATAACTCAAAAGTCCAAAAATTAAAAAATCAAATTCTTTTAAAATAAATATATATATTCTGCCGACAGTTTTTTCTAGAGTGCTGTTAATTCAAGCATTATCCGATATTTAATGTTTAATTATACCCTACTAATCAACCATATGAAAACCTGCTAAGCATATTTCTTCATCAGAAAAATATTACTGCTAAAAAGCAAATGCTATAATATATATCTTTAATTTAATTATAATTTAATTATAATGTTTATCTCTAATTTAATTGACACATAAGTAAAGATAAAAATTTTTTTGTTAAAAAGTATCTCCAATACCCATATTTATTCGGATATCTATTTAATGTCACAGTAGACATTGTCTAACAAAACTTCTATTTCTGAAAGAATGTTAGACAATGTCTATAGACTATACTCATACTCCCTATCTATTAGTTAATTATTAAATTATAGGGAAAAAAAAGAAAAAGAAATAAATATTGGTTAATTATTAAATTGTAGGCAAAAAAATAGAAATAGGATATAGAGAATTCAAAATTTGGAAACCGTTCAACATCTATAACTATATATTCAGCCACGTTAATGTTAACACTTTCTATTGTTATGTGAGACACCAGTCACAATTCATATTAGTATTGGAGATGTAGTCATTTAAATTAAATAATAATCACTGCAGCTCATATAATTAACCGTAAAATCGTTAAATTATCTAATGAAGAAAAGCCCTATTTGAAGTAAATGAAGCATCCTTTACTATAATTCCAAAACTAATCACCTCTACAATTATTCAAACCTTGACTCTTAACTGAATTTCGAAAGCAAACTAACTTCTTTCTGTTAAAAAAAAAATCATAGCCGAACAAATTTTAGCTAAATGTCTGCAATCTGAAAGTTCCATTACCGTATAAAATATCTTCGCTCCGCCACCTTCAAACAGCCAAGCAATTCAGATTAGCATAGCAGCGCAACTTTGAACAGTTCAAATCCTCAAAGAAAGAGTGCAAGGAAACAGAAAAGGAAGAAAGAGATTTATAAACGTGTAATAATCTACTACTAAACCAGTAATTCCATATCAAAATGATACTTGGATGATTTAATGATCAAAACAATTATAATCCAGCACGTAAAACAATTGTAAATAGAATTTATATAAAGATTGTTAGGCTATAAACCTTGCAAATTCATCGATCAGCCGTGAATCATCAAATATTATGCAAATTATAATACTGGCTTTTGTCTGTGAAGTACATGTTACCTGATATGTATTAGATTTTGGCAAGCCGAGCAATCTTGGAAAGCGCAGTTCTTAAACTTCTAATACCAGCACCTGTTTTTGAGCTTACCATCATCTGTTGTAAGACCAGAGGAATCAATTCCAATATGTTCAAAATAAAATGAAATAATTGTTCAAACAAGTAATTTGTTGTTTCGTACCGCAGGCTGAACTATAGACTTCCTAGCCTTAAGTCTCTGCAAAATTAAACAGTAATAGGAAATCAGTCTTTAGAAAATAACATAAATTCACTGAAATATATCACTGAAGCTCCAAATTCACCTCTTCGATTTGCATTGCACGGCGTGCAACATCAATTGGGAATACCACATCTGTCTTCGTCAACACAATCTGGTATTTAGTCTGGTACCTGTAAAATTAGCAAGCCGTAAAATTTGACTGCAAAATTATGATTTAAACACTATCGTTATCTGCTGTGCATGCGGCAAAAGCGTACCACTAAAGTATAATCAAAATGACAAGCAAATGCTACTTTCTAGTCTCGCCGACTTAATGTAAAATTGAGAGTTCTTTTATCTCTCACTGCTCTGAATAATCAGTGCAATTTAACAATGTATGCTTGCTGGTGTGGTGTATTAATGTTTGCAAAATGTAATATAATAGATAATGCTCTAAAATAATTGGCATAAGGATATGAATGCAAAGTCATACCTTTCCATCAAATCAATGAGTTCAAGATCTCTTGGTTTCATTCCCCATTTTGTGTCAATAAGGAGACATACACGTTTTAGACCAACCCTTGTGGAAACATACTCCTTCACCTATAAATTTAGATCA
The DNA here is from genome assembly GCA_949640765.1 of Croton laevigatus. Lineage (NCBI taxonomy): Eukaryota > Viridiplantae > Streptophyta > Magnoliopsida > Malpighiales > Euphorbiaceae > Croton > Croton laevigatus. The sequence goes on along the minus strand of CATIWJ010046283.1, from coordinate 5,458 downwards.
AACATGAGGAGCAAATCTAGTATTCTGACATTTTAAATTCATTAATGTATGTGGAAAACACACAACGTGACTATAAATATAAAGGTGTCTGATGATATGTGCAGATACAGTACATATATCAATAAAATTATACTAAAATGCATATTCATATTCATACATGGACTAAATAGGCAACAAGAAATGTATAAAAATGAATATCAATTAAAATCAGTTGGGAGTGGATATATATATATATATATATATCACCAACTCACTTGGACTCTAATTAAGAAACATAGAAGTCTGCTCTAGATTCTCATACAGTGCCAGCATAATAAGTAACTGTCTCGTACATTTTACTTCTTAAAAAGTCAAGCTCCTCCATTTTCAACTTTAATATTAGGGATATTTCAAATTATTAACCTAGTAAGTTGGCTAAATTGTGAAGGACTTGTCAAGAATCTTATTTCGGGGGGTTCTTGAATCTAAATTCTTCAAGGATCCAAACTAGTAGTGAGGTTCTGATGGTTTGAGATTTAAAATGACTTTGAAATATCCCATCGAATAATAATACTTGAAATGCCACATCATGTGGTTTTTAACTGAAAAATTTCTTCAGTTATGCTTCTTTCAATTTTATGAAACAATTAAATCCAACATGTGATATTGAAGGAAAACTTTAGTGTAAACTGTAAAGCACTTCTAAGTGTGAAGGTTAGGATCTTTTATTTTGGTTATCACAAAGCAGAAGTTACCAGAAAATGATGGAAACTGATATGGACCTGTTCCATTCCATATCAACTGATTAACTTCATACCCCAAAACAGAATCGTGAAAAGAAATTGAATAAAAAAAGTGAATTTCTGTTTGCGTACTTACAAGCTCCTCCCAAGAATCTTTAACTTCTTCTTTCGCATAAGCAAAGCCATATCCAGGCAAATCAACCAAACAGAGCTTTGAACCTAGTTTGAAAAAATTAATGGTCTGCAAAGATAATTTTACAGAATAAATATGCAGTAACACCCCACCAAAAAATAGCAGCAATATTGATAATCCCCAAGAAGATGTTAGCACCTGAGTAAGCCCAGGCTTGTCTGATGTCCGTGCCACACCCCATTGTCTAGTGAGTGCATTCAGCAACGATGACTTTCCAACATTTGACCTTCCTAAAAGGAGCAATAGAATCAGTTAAAACGTCAATCAGTTGAGGAAATATAAATACTTGAATAGCCTTCGTAGTGAGAATATTCCATCCCACAATTCTTAAAAAGACTAGAAAGTAGAAACAATATGAAACATGCAAATATATTCTTCACTCCAAGCGAACTTTCATCATAATTAGACTGGATTTGATGATAACATCATTCTCTAAAGTAACAGAGGCAAAACAAGTAGTATGGTAAAGATACATGGTCAAGTTCTTGCTCTTTTCTCCCCTCTAGACCCCCCAAGTATGCAAAGGATTAACAATTTTCTGTACACCACAACCAGCTTCCCCAACAATCGTTAGCAAGCCCTTTGTCCACATGATTGTAATACTAAGTTGGAAAGCCCTAGATCATCTTAGGTCAAGAACTGGCTTAACCCACTGACTTCATTCAATATTACACATATGAGTTGTCTGCTTCCTTTTTGCTTAACTTGTAACCTAACTCTTCTTATTTCACTAAATTCACATGTAATTAATTCCCTACAAAATATCCGATCATACTTGAGCTTTCCACTTCATATCTGCACCATGCAGCTAATCATATAAATTAGAAGTACAGGTATTAATACCATTATTACACACTGAAATCCTGGACAGTTGTCACCATAAGGAAGATCATCACACAGCTTCCCTTCATAGTAATTGATAATAAACACGTCATTAAATCTCTCAAGTCACAGCAAAGTCATGTAGTAGCAGACAACTGCTTAAAGTTGCCGTGCAAGAATGTAGAAGTTCTTGTAAGTGTGTCCTTTAAAAAATGTAACTACTATAACCGCTCTCTTTAATGATTTTACATGAGTCACTGCTTCAGTTGTTCAATATGAAAAAAATTATGGTGCCATATCTTCCAAAACCAATTCGAGCACCATCTATTTTGCAAACTCTACTGGAAGAAGCATGAGACAGTACAAAGGTTGAAATCAGGATAAGACTCTTTTTCTGCATTGCTTTAATCAATGAGTTACAATGCTTCATCTTCCTAGTTTATTAAAAATTCATAAAAACAAAAATTCCATGCCTATATATAATTTTGAAAAATCCAAAATCACTTCAACACTTACATATAAAACAAATTGAAGTGAATTTCACACCTCACAGAGGAAAGTTAGGAGAGTAAAATGTAGTATAGAAAACTTAAAATGTACAATTTTAAGCACAAAATAAAACCTAACAACACCAAATCTCTACCTGCAAATGCAACCTCTGGAAGATCAGGATCTGGGAAAGATGACGAAACTTTTGCAGCAGCAAAAAATTCCATTTTATTCCTGAAAACCTGTTAAACTTTATTAGTGGCAGGTGATTTTGGCTGAACTAAAAGAAGAAATATACTAAAAAAAAATATTTCAAAGAGCAAACAAAACAATGAAAAATTCACTTTTTTATACACATGCTACCTCAAAATGCAAGAAGCACATACTTACATTTTCTTCAATTCGTTCTCTGTCAGAACTTTTAGAGAAAGGGATATTATCTAATGGTGCAGACAGCTCAGTGTCATAGCCTGCCCTTCTCAGCTCAATCAAACGCCTTTTGCCTAACAACTGGAATCAAAATAATCTATAATCAAAATAAAGGAAAATGGAACAAATAAATTGATAGACCAAGAATCTCAGGGCCTACTTATACAAATTACATTATCTTCCACAAAGGAAAGGATGGATGGACTGGGTTTTATTGCACGGAATTCTGCATTCTTTGACATTTCAGCTTCTTTCTCAGTTTCCTTTTTCTTCTCTTGCACATTCTCTGGCAAGCATTTAAAAAAATCATTCAAAAAGGAGAAATTTTGGTCGTGACTTCTGGGACGACCAGCTGAAGAAAAGGAAGAAAGTTATGGAAAATAGACGCATCATAAATTAGTAAAATTCTCACCCTTTTTAAGTATTCCATCATCCAGCCTTTTATTTGAGATATCGTTAGGATCTAACCGAATTACATGCTTTTTCTTCTTTGGCTTGTGCTCTACCTCTGAATCACCATTAGTGAGGCTTTGTTTGCTCCGAACAGTTCTCTTTGCTGATTTTGAGGGAGATACATATGCATCAGAATGCTCCGTTTGACTACGACACAGGCTCTTGCTCTTCTCAGGTTTTCTTTTGAAGGATTTCTGCAATAAATCATTGCCACCCGATGTGACTGCCTTTTTTACCTTACTGCTCCGTTTACCACTGTACTCCTGTACATGTTTTGTAGGTGAAGTAGCATCCTTCGTTTTACTAGAAGCCCAAATTGAGCGAGGTGGTCCCATACTATTCTTTTCTTTGGTCTTTGCGGTGTTCAGCAATTCTCCATCAACGTATTGATCAACGAGGATTCTCTTCCTTTTCCTATCTGAATATACAGGTACCTTTCCCTTCCGATCAAGCTCACTCCTAATCCCTTTTTTACTTCCATGAAGGACCTTATTTGTTTTGCCTTTTGATTTCATGTCCATCACCGCAAATCTTCCCTCTTGTGTAAAATTTGTCAATGTATTTCAACCCTTTCTATCACTTTCCTTCCCAGAATTCCTAGTATTGCCAAATTAAAATACTCATTAAATTTATATTCAAACTGCCACTTTACACACTCTTAGCCTTGCTAAAACATTCAATTCAAGAATGCTCTTTCTAGCTCATGGCCAATAACGTCTCTTTGGCATATACATTAAAGCCTCACCTGTCTCATTGGCATATACATTAAAGCCTCACCTGTAAATTTTGGAATTCTACCCTATCAGAAATCAAATAATAATAGAAAAACAAATTTATTGTTTCATTTGGTTCACGAAATGATATAAAAAATGCTTTTCTGAAATCTTAAAAGCTGCAATAATCAACAAACAACATATACATTTCCCTATTCCACACTTCTATGAAGAAGAGTCAATTCCTACCCATTTTCAAACCAATTCCACAAACTAAACAGAGATAAAACCCTAAGTTCCAAAATCAACAATGAAAGAGAAAGAAAAAAGAAGATTCACTTATGCAAATTTCCACTTGTCCCTTCGTTTTCATTTCAAACTTCCTAGCAACCAAACATACAGTTCAAAAATGCAAAATCAAAGAATGTAAACAGAAGTGAAAAATAAGCAAAAATGAGCATTCTCTTCAACAAATACTAATGAAAAACGAGCGACAGTACCTTCTTCGCCGTCTTTGATATGCTGCTTCCCACTTTGCGACTCGACTCGGCGTTAGTATGCTGCTCTGCTCTCTTTCCCACAGCAAGTCACAACCCCCCGCTTTGCTAACCATTTAATGGTATACTTTACTACTTGCCGTTGGATGATGGCCTTTTGATCTTAGCCTTTCATTTTAATTTTGAAAACCAAAGTTTCCATTTAGTCCTTCACTTTTCTTCGCTTCAATTACATGCGTCCATAACATAATGCCTTTGTATAGATGTTAAATTCTAACGTAGACCTAATCTAATAGGCCAAATCAATAAGATGAAATGGCAAAAGCAAATTTTAAATGTAAGGAGAATATTTATTATTTTCACTGAAAAAAAAAAGGATAAAGTTGGAAAAAAAAATTGATTGGCTTGATTCATGAGATCCCCTTATGGATCCGATCTAGGTAATTATTTTATGGACTCTGTGTATGTGTCCAATAAAAATTTTTTACTAGTAGTACTGTTACATATGTAATTTTTTTTCTTAATAAGTGTATATGTTGATATATATATGTGTATCGGCCAAATTCGTCGAAATCTAACAGTTGTAGGTATAGACAAATTTATATGTATTACCGGCTAAACTCGTCAAAATCCAAACCCCATGTCCACTCTCAAGTCAAGTGTGACAGTTTATATTATATTTATAATTAATTAATTAAATTTAAATAAAAATATTAATTTAATTATTAATTAATAAATTCAAATTATATTTCAATAAAAAATACTACTGTATTATTATAAATATTATTAAGCTAATTTTTTTTATTTTCAATAATTAATTTTGTATATAATTAATAAATATAATTAAATAAAAATTATTGTAAAATTAAATAAAGGAAAAATTACTATTTTACCATAAATATTCGGCCGATTTACTATTATACCACTACTGTTTCGGAAAATTGCTCTCATAGCAGACATGTTTGGCTGAAATTGCTCTCATACCACCGCGTCGTTAATTTTAACGTCTGACCGTTGGAAAAATTACAGAATGGCCCCTCAAGTTGACTTGTGTTTTCATTTTTACCCTTTTTGCAACTTTAATGTTCAATTTCATTGCACTTTGAATTTTTTTACGAATAACACCACTTTCACACTTAA
>CATIWJ010046237.1:0-33687 GCA_949640765.1 Croton laevigatus | reverse complement strand
AATTATTTAATAAAAACAAATTATATTACATTTATTTTTTATTGTAATTTACAATTTAATATTACATCTATTTTATTTTAGTAAAAAAAAATATTAAAACCCAAATGTAAGAATTCAATTTTTATACTTATTAAAATCTAGAGGTGAGCATTCGGCCAATTCGGTCAATTTTTTACCGATCTTTAGTCGAATTAGAATATTTGTAAAATTTTTTTCCTTTACCTGTTTTGGCTGAATTAGATTGTCTACCCGAATTACCCGTTTAACCGAATTATACATTTATTCCAAATTACCCGATTTAAATTTTCTTTGGCCGAATTAGATGAATTAAAAATTAACATTTTTTAACTAAATATTTTGCTTTTCAATCCATCTACAAAATAAATAGTTAATTAAATTAAAACAAGCATCAATCCTAGTCCCAAAATTATCAAAGAGTTTAATATGGATAATAAATTACATAAAATGAATATTATGAACACCTTAAAACAACATTAATTTGGCTCTTTCAAAACGACGTCGTTTTGTTATTCAGCCAGAACGAGTAATTCGGTTAAAATATGTGTTACCCGATTATGACTGAATTACCCGAATAATTTATCCGCTTTACCCGAATTACCCGTTTAAATTTTCTTACCCAAACCGTTTTGACCGTTTTACCCGAATTACCCGTTTTGGCCAAACTGTTTGCACACTCCTATTAAAATCCAAATATTTCCATCTACTCGAGCTTGGACTTACAGAATAACTTTGTTCGTTTGCAATATTAATGAACGAAATGAGTTTTCTTGCTAAACGGTTTTGTGGAATATATATATATATACACACATATATGTATATGGAAATAGAATAAAGAAATTGCATTAACAATTTAAGAAAATCAAATTAATTTAATATAATTACCTTAAAAATAAGAAAAGTCTAACTAAACCTGAAGTATTATGGAAGATTTGGTTGCCAATGAATCAAACCATATCTAATTAAGTAATTATCATTGACAATAATAATCATTTAAAGCATATACCAAATATAATTAGATTTTGGTTGGTAATGTAATCAAAGGTTTGATTCAACAGCATTACCTAACATGAACCCAATTCACCATATAAATTTTATAATTAATTTTGATTAAATTATTTTACTAACTAATTAATTTAATGTAAGTCTCTCCACTTTTAAGACCCACAAAAGGATGCTTTGGACTACCTGTTAGAGTATGGTGAGGTCACAAGGTAGAGGTCTTAGAGAGCTCGCCTTTCGGGGGAGGTTGCTTGGACCTGACCTCCCATGGGCCACCGACCATTCTGTCCATGGGTCACCAACCTCTTGTCTCAGGCTTGCACCGACCTCACCGTTCTAAGTCACCAATATGGTACAGTTTAAATTCACTATAAATAGTCTATGACCATCACTTATAAGAATAATACACTTTTTAGAGTTCAATTCATTGGATTTTTAAACTAATCTCCACTTTAATTAACACTTCTCTTTATTTATAACAGCTTCTTCCACTTCATATATAGTGTTAATTATCAGAATAATACACATTTTAGACTTCAATTAATTAGATTTTTAAACTAATCTCCACTTTAGTTAACATTTCTCTTTATTTATAACAGCTTCTTCCACTTTCATATATAGTGTTAATTATATCAAGTAGTAGATTTGCAAATCAAACATTTGTTATTTAATCTATGTTTTCTAAAAGTAATTATGATTATGTCTGCAGTCCACGTGACAGAAGATAACTAGCCTTCATTTCAAAAGAAAAAAAAAATATTAACTAATGGTCTGATATTATGAAAAGGTGGTAGCGTAATTAGGAAATTATAAAGTTGCTTGTAAAACTAAATTTAACCCCATTTTAATTGGGCATTTCTAGGCTTCTTGAACAAGAATTGTGAGAATACCTTTTTTTTTTACTCCTACAGTAAATTATTTATACTAAATTTTGAAATCAATTTCAGGAGATGACAGTTCACAAAAATCATTTTTATATTATAAATTTCATATGACTACATATTCAACGATTTCAATTATTTTATGTTTAATGTATAATATAGAGTCAAATTCTACGAACCGTAAATTATTAAAATTAATCTCAAAATTTAGTATAAATAAGTTACAGTGCCATGTCAAAAAAAAAAAATAAAAGAAAAAAAAAACAAATGAAAGTCTTGTATGACAGTCACGCAGCGAGACTTTCAGAAATCCATTTTAATTGTTATATTCAATTATATAACACGATGGCAAATTAATAACGATTGTAATAATCGGTTGCAAAAGAAATTTACAATATTTTATTTTTCTTGTAGTGTTAAGATTAAGAGTTTGTTTGGTTAATTTAAATGTTTGAATATCTTTTAATTATTTTTAGCAATTGTTTATAAATTCAGTTTAAAACTTACGTTTTGTAATAGTTTTTTTTTAAATAACTTTAATATTTTAACTAATTTGATCGAACGCACTTAAAAAGTTAATTAAGAAAATTATTTTTATAAAATGTATATAAAACTTTGAGTATTTTTTAAAAATTTAAGTTATCATATATTACATAAGATTTTAATATTTTGACTGAATAAGATATTTAACTTTATTTGATCTATTGTGGAACACCTGATTCTTGGATGCTGATACTACAATAGGGAATTTATATTATCAAAATTTTAATTAATTTGTGTTGTTAATAATCATCATAACCAATCAATTTACTAGAGGCTAATATACAAGCTATGAATAAAAAATATAATGAATACAATGGACCGTTTCCTTAATTTCTGCATTTTTATTCATAAAAAATTTTGTATCTTGCTTATAAAAAAGTCAATATATATAAATTTCGATATAATGCTATGCACATGGGAGCTTAATCCAAACTTTGAAGAATCAAATTAAACAAATAATTAGGAATTGAATAAATGAGTAAATTATTAATTAATATCGAATAATTAAGAAGCTAATAATAACAAAAATAATCGAATTTTCTTTTAGAAAATGAGAATATATATCTTACAAGCTACAACATTCCAACAACAAAAAAAACCCTACCTAGCTTCATCCTAAATTAAGAAGAACGTACGATCAAATTCTTCCCTTAGATTATGGAAAACCCATGTTATATATATATAATTCTAATTTCATTCATTCATTTAATTAATTATTTAAATTATTCTTGTTTTGTTTGGCTCCATATGCAATATGTAATTTTGCATCTTGCTTTAATTACTTACTTACACGTGTGTGTGTGTGTTAATTGCTTAATTAAATCCTCCTCACTTTAATTAACAACTCATTACACTTAAGGCCATATGCATACCATTAAGTAATAATTATTATTCGATTAATCCTGATTGTACGTAGTATTAGTCTATTAATCATGCTTGGTACTAATATTAGTACTATATATTGCAAGCAGCAATAAGTATATATCACAGCCCAAATTGGGTTGGTGGGTTTACTATAAAGTTATTCTTTATAATATTGAATGGTTATTATTTATTCTAACATGGGAATATGAATTTGTTCCATATAGAATAATAATAATAATTATAATAATATATAAATTCTTGAAGCTTACGATATTCTTTTTTTTTTTTTTTTCCTTTAGTTATTCCCAAGTGGATTTGAACGTGGGACCTTCGTCTTTGCCATACGATATTCTTTTATTTAATAAATAGGTTTAATAGATCGAATAAATACCGTGTATCACACAACATCTGATTGTCCTCTTTTTGGAGTGCATAATATGGGGGTAACTTGATCACCCTTACAAACATATACTAAATAAGCGATAATATAGTTTTATTCTTAAGAAATCAGAGTTAGAACATTCACTTTTCATCGCATAAAAATAAATGAAAAAATCAACTAAAAAAAAATTTAGTGGCAACTGACATTCTTTGATTATATATAACATTTTTATAAGTGACTTATATTAAATTACCCTCTATGTGAGAGATGAATAATATTCTAAATTTTTTTGGTGGTTTTTATGATCATTTGTCTCATTCAAATACAACGTTTAAACTTGCATAATTTGACTCAAGAAGTGTAATAGCATCTTGGATAGTATTTGTGGATTGCAGCTGATGTGTCGATTTAAATAAAAGATATGAACAATGACGTGCCTAACCGTTTATTTTTAGAGTTTAACATTTAAAAAAATTATCTAATGTGACATCTTCTATTTTCTTCTTTTTTTTATCCACAATTTAATGGATAACAAATTACGTAACAACTTTAATGTAGACAGTTTTCAGAAGTAGAAGGCCTGCTAGACATTATTTATTGACACGTCAGCTGGACAGTCAGATAAACATTAGCATTGGAGGTTATTTTTTTAAAAAAATTATTTTTATTTTTCTGACATGTATATTAAATGAAAGTAATTCATCATTATTTCGTTGTTATATGGGAGATGCTCTAACCACTCATACAATCCTAGTTCTTGATGCTTAAATTAATGAATTATAGATAAAATCAATCGTAATAATCCCAAATAAAATAAGCCTAAAAATTCGGTAATATTCAACATTGACAAGTAATTAATCGCTGTTAAATGGTAATAATTTGCATAAATAGTAAAAATTCTGGATAATTATTCTTACACATGAAGACAAAATAATAAAAATTCCTTATTCCACTGAAAATAATAGTAATTAAAAAAAACATTAAATGACAAAAAAACCGAAAAACAGATTTATATGACAGCCTTTATAAAATGCCAAAACGCAACACACTCTCTCTCCAAACCTTCACTCCCCTTTTTTATCTCAAATTCCTCTCCCTCCGTTTTTTCTCTCCAAAAAATGGCGACATCGCCACCGCTAAAACCACCGCACCTTCGGCCAAAACATCATGAACACAACCAGTTATCATCTTCGGACTCCGATTTCGACAACCTACGAGCTATCAAAGTCATAGGAAAAGGAGCTATGGGAACAGTTTTTTTAGTTCATGACAGAACATCAGACCCTATGGCTCGAAATCCTTATGCTCTCAAAGTCGTCGAGAAATCAACTCTCCATACGAAATTCGAGGCTGACCGCCGCGCAAGGTGGGAGATCTCGGTTTTGTCCAAGCTTTCGGGTCAGAATAGTCATCCGTTCCTTCCTCATTTAATATCTTCCATTGAAACTTCTGAATTCATTGCTTGGTCTGTTCCTTTTTGTTCCGGTGGTGATCTTAATGTGCTAAGACACCATCAAAATGATCGCGTTTTCTCTCCGGCAGCGGTTCGGTTTTATCTGGCCGAGATTGTTTGTGCCATCGAACATCTTCATGAAATGGGAATTGTTTACAGAGACCTGAAGCCTGAAAATATTCTCGTACAACAATCTGGTCACGTGACTCTCACGGACTTCGACCTTTCTCGCACGTTAACAAAACCAACGGTTAAAACCATCCTTTCTTCTTCTTCCGACCAACACCAAGAACCAGTTAACGTTCAACCTGCCCGTTTGAAGAAATACCATAATAACCGATTTCACCGGCGCAATTTAACTCGTTGGCTTCCTATCCTTCCTAATAGTAACGATAAAACAGGTTTGAAAAAGACCAAATCGGCCCGAGTTAGCCCAGTAAGTCGCCGGAAGCTCAGTTTCAACAACGGAGAACGTTCTAACTCCTTTGTCGGCACAGAAGAATATGTATCGCCGGAGGTTGTGCGAGGTGACGGACATGAATTTTCAGTTGATTGGTGGGCCCTAGGAATTCTTACTTACGAGATGTTGTATGGAACAACGCCGTTTAAAGGGAATAACAGAAAAGAAACGTTTCGGAACATTTTAATGAAGAAACCGGAATTCATAGGGAAGCGAAACGAGTTGATGGACTTGATCGAACGGTTACTAGAGAAAGATCCAACTAAAAGGCTGGGGTATCAACGTGGCGCGTGTGAGATTAAAGAGCACTTGTTCTTCAAAGGTGTTAGGTGGGACCTACTAACGGAAGTATCGCGGCCACCATACATTCCAGCAAAAGACGACACTAACCAGGCGGAAACAGTAACTGGAGGAGGCGGCGGGATGGATATTAGGGTGTACTTCCAGAATTTGAGAGCGCCGCCGTCTCTCCCTCCGTCGCCGTTACCTTCACCGTCTTCAGACTACCATAAAAAGATGTCGCTAACGGAGTTCTAACTGTACGTGTTGCAGTTTGGCACTTGTAAGAGTTAGTTAATTGTTAGTATAATTCTTTTTTCTTTTTTAATACACATTAATATCACTGTATCTTCTGTGTACATAATAACTGAGAACAACAATGGGTAGAACGTGAAAATTGGCTTTAGTGGACATATCAATGGTTATTTAAAAAAAAAAAGGCTACAAATAGATTAGATTCTATTCTTGTGATTTTAATGTTGTTTTTGTTATTATGCCTCCTATTATTGGCTTCAACTGTGAATTGCAAGAAATGAATGAGTATGGATTAATTTTTGCCCAAAAAAGATATTTTTATTGTACAAAATTTGAAATTTTACGTGTGATCTGTCCTATCACTTAGCGGCTATTTATAGCGAGATTAACGATGTTATGTCGGTCGGATTGATGGTCCAATCCACTTAGAAGGTTAGAGACCAAACAATTTTTTAATCTAAGCGACCTCTTCTGGTGAGGTCGAGGAATGTATGAAAACCAATTAAAGTATCAAGATTGGCTCATTCGAATATTATTGGGATACATAAGTCCTATCTTGAAGAAAAAATAATTTGAGCATATATACAAGAGCAATCTTGAAGGGGAAAAAAAAATTTAAAATAATACTTTCTTGAAATCCAAGTATATAAAAAGAAAATGAATACGTCAAGAAAAAGATAAAATGATATATATTTTTGCCCATACACCAAGAAAAATGAACATTTCCCCTTATTATTTTATAGAAGATGTGAGAGGTTTAGTGGGATGGTAAAATTTTAAATTGGCATGATTAAATTACCGAAAGATAGTAACTTTTATTTACTATTTATTCCGTGAAACGTGGCCGGAAATATTTATGCTTTCATGCCAATAATTACTACTACTATTATAGAAGTTATTCTATATAAAAAAAGTTAAAAGAGGTGGTTCTCTAATTTGATTTTTCACGTGCTCAACATCATATGTTCAATCTTCTCCCTCGTGTTATTCTAGTATTATACCACTACGTCAATCATTTTGCGCTTGGTTTTTATTCCTCTTCTTTTTTTTTCCCTTTTTTATCAATAAATTTTTTTTTTGGATAAATTAAACAGAATTACAATATAATTCATTTACGAGCTATTTCCAACTCAACTGGCTCAAAAAATATTCGGATTACTGAGTAAATAACCGAGCTTTTAAACTTGCTTAATTAATGAATTAATATCCAACCTAGCTTACAATCTCATAAGTTGGGCTTAATATCTATATATTGTGGTGTCCAAACTCTAAATATATTTAGCAATGTTCATGTGCAGTTCGGTTCGATAAGCCCAAACCGACCACAAAACCGAACAGAGGAAAAGAGACCGAAAATCGAAGCTGCATAAAACCGATCAGAAATTGAATCAATTTTATCAGTTCAATTCGGTTCGGTTTGGTTCGATTCGGCCAAAAACCGAGATATATAACACCTTTCTAAGAATAAAAACCAATTTCTGCTGCCTACACAACCTATTGTCCAATATCCATACAATTCCATCAAACATTTTCCATCCATCAAACCTATTCCATAAAACAAACCTATTTGGTTCAAAGCATAGGCCAAATCGAACCTATTCCATCAAACCAATTCCGTTAGTTAAAGGTCGGTTTGGTTCGGTTCCAGCATGAGCCAAACCGCACACCGAACTGATATTTTCAGTTTACATAATTTTTGCACCAAAAACCGAACGGACCAATCGGTTTCAGTTCGGTTTTGGTTAGTTTATCGGTTTTCGATTTTCAATTTTTCTTGAACACCCTTAAATATATTTGAGTTTATCAATTGGAGGCCTAGTTTAGCTCTTTCTAAATAACTCGAGCTTAAGTCTAATTCTCGAGTTGGGTTAATATATATTTTTTAAATTGGCTCAATATGGTTAAAATTTAGTGTGACTCAAATCATTCATAACTCTAGATAAAATTAGTTGTTTGAATAATTATTATTCGTAAAAAAAAAATAATAATTGAAATATTATTGCAAGACCACAACCTTAAAATTTTGCAATTTTATGTAATTCAATTAAAAATTATTCTTCTTATAAATACAAATTATAAAGTTTTAAAATAATTTATTTATTTAATTGATGTGGTGTGGGACCTTAGATTTCTTTGTTGCCAACTAGTGGAAAAGGGTTGCTTGTTGGTAGACTACATCTTTTTGAGAGGTTATAATTATAAAGTTTGTGAATAATTTACAATTTTCAACATTAAAAAGTTTAAAACTTCAAATGATTACCAGACAAAATGTTCTTAAATTACGGGTTTATTTGGCACCCAAATCTTTTGCTGCCCATAATAATAATAATAATAATTACACAGCTTTCCCTCCATTTCTTATATGATCATGTACTAATACTATATGGTTCTCTTACAATTTACAAATTATAATTATTACCTTCATTTTTTAAAATAACGAGACTTTTATTATTTATTTTCATTTTTTTTTATAATTTTTTTTCATTTTACCCTAAAAAATAACAATTCACGTTCACTCAATATAAAAAATAAACTCAATATTCACTAAAGATAAATTATATTCACTACAAGACAAATAATATAATTGTTCTAATTTAACAAAAAGTACAAAAAGTCTCAATTATTTATAAACGAGCTTTTACCCTAAAGTCTCATTATTTTAAGAACGGAGGTAGTAATATATTTTTATTAAAACATAAATACTATAATATTAAAAAGTTGTGGATGAACATTGTTATTCATATTATATTTTTAGACATTTTCAATAATCTCAAACAATTTATATTATTTTGTATCTGATATAGATATTAAGAATGAATAAATCGTAATTCGTGACTCTTATGAACGAGATGTATGAAATTTATCGATTGACATATTTTTGTCAAAATATAGGGGCTACTGTGTGAAAAAAAAAAGGAAAAAGGGAAAAAAGTTTGGAAAAGTTACTTATTTTTGGAGGCTGTTAACTTATCTTTTGGAGGAAAGTAAAAAAAGTAACTTTTTTTTTTTTTAGTTTAGTGAAAAAATAACTTACTTTTTGCTTTTTTATATAGATTATATAGACTGGACCCATAATTTCTATTGAATAACACTAAAATTTATTCCTATTTTCTTTTATTTTTTAATATCTAAAATAATTTTCAATTTTGTTAATACAAAATCGGTATGAGATAAATTTAATTGGTAATAAAGACGTCAAAATTTTATAATATGATGTCATTATATATATAATTTAAAAATAATGTTAGCTTTTTAGTAAGCTTAACTTAGAATTTCATACGTATTATTAATAGAATAAAAGTTTAGTGAAAGAGAGCAATCTCATGTTAAATTCTACCCATTTATAACTATAGCTTTTGGGTATGATCTACAAGATATTTTTTTTCCCATTTATAACCGTAGATTTTGAGTTCGATCTATACCATACTTTTTTTATAATTCTTAAAAAATAAAATAAAAGTTTGAATTGAATTCTTTATTATTATTATTATTGTTGTTGTTGTTAATTAATTAGTTGATTGATGTTATATATAGTTAATAACTCCAATTATTTATGTACACAACACATGAGGGTTGTTGTTCAATAATTATTGTAAACTTGTTCAAAATAATAAAGGGGGAACATGAAGGGTAGGGTCATAATGTATTAAGGTCTACGTCTGTTTAGACACTATCACCTGAAAATTATTTAAGACACCACTGTAAACTTCATTGCCACAAATGCAATTAATCCCTTTTCAAAGCTACTCCAAACAATACCTATCATCTTTACTCAATGTTTGTACTTGTGTTATATCATGTTTCGTCAATAATTTTTAGTGTATAATATTCGTTACAAATGATTTTTTTTTTTTAATTAACGGTGGATATACATATCATTTCATCAAATGCTATTATGTAATTGATTATTAATAAACAACTGAATCAATAATTGAACTGCTAACTAAGTTCCCATTTTGTAAAATTATGTAACCTTTTATCATACCTTACTAAAACAACTAAACTTATACTAAAACAATTAATTTGATAATATGCTCAAAATCCACTTTGTAAAATTGCATAACTTTTCGTCACAGCTTACAACGACAATTAAACTGATATATTGAAACAATTAATTTTTGCGATATAGGCAAAACCCATTTTGTAAAATCGCGTAATATTTCATCCCAACTTACTAAACAACTAATTTGCCGATATACTCAAACCCCATTTATAAAATTGGGTAATAATTCATCACTAACTTACAATAATTAACAACCAAATTGATACTGGACAACTAATTTTTACTGATACACTCTAAACCCACTTTACAAAATTGCATTTCATCCCAGCTTTCTAAAACAACTAAACCGATGATAAAACAACTAATTCCACACAATATGCTCAAGACCCATTTTCCATTTCGTGAAAAAAATGAAATTACTTAGAAGTGAAAATGGTGGGTTTTGGTACCTGCAAGCATAAGAAGAAGGGCCTTACATAATTCGAATTGTCGGCTAATTTAAGACTAGAAGTTGAAATAATGTTGTAGTGAATACAACACGGATGGTCCAACTTTTTTTTTACAACTCATAACCAAAATGGATTTTTTTTGTCACGTACACATCTATATATGCATGGCTGGCTGAGTTTAGCAGATCAATATTCGGAATTTTTCAATTAAATTAGGGTTTGGTCCTAAAAAAAAAACCTATAATAATAACTTGGTCTGCCTATAAATATAGGATAATGAAAATGAAGGGAAAGGGTTACGTGGCCCTTTGCACTTCCCTTAATTACATACCCATATGCATTGCAATAGTTTCATCATTTATTAATTTTTATCATTTTGTGGATCGTAAATTTCCATTGCAAGTAAGAGGGTAAGAAGAATATTTATTATTTCCCTTGGTGATATTTTTTTTTTAATGTAGTGAAAAGATAGAAATTATTTTTGATATTATATTTATCATAATTATTAACATTTTAGTCAAGAAATATTTTGTATTGTAATTATTTTGGATATATATTGTATTATAGCAAAATTTGGTTTTATGTTTGGCTGATAGTAGATGGTTTATTAACTAATTTATGTGAGTATTTGATAAATTTTTAATCGCTTATGTTACGGTTTTACTCAATAAATTTAACATTTTCATCTTATTTTGAGTTTTGAAACAAAATCATCTTAAAGTGAGTATATCGTAACAATCTCACGTTACCCTCACTCTACACTTAAGTTTTAGATTAAATTGAATGATATTCTCTAGTGGCTAATATAACAAATTCTCCCAAAATCAAATTTTGTATCACATTTTCACCCTAAATTCAAATAAAGAATAAATCGTAAATTACGGATTCTATAAATAATATTCTGAAATAAACATTTTGCTACTAACATATAATTTGTAAATTAGGTGTAATTGAAAAGTAAATTTATTATTTTGAACCGTCATAAGTTAATAAAAGTTAATTATAAAGTAAGTAAATTTTTATCATCTATCAACTACTAATGGAAATTTTTTTTACCAAAATTACTATATCATATATACTTATTGTTCGAAAATTAGTTATCCAATGTATGAATATGAATCAAACGAAAGTATAATAAAAATAAAAATTCTAATTAGAGGAGTGGATATATCATCGTAAAGCAAAAACAAAAAGGAAAGGAGAGAAGAAGAGACTTTGAAAATGAGTATATGTGCCCTTAATTACTTTTGACCTTCTTTTTGAAGGGCATGGAATTTAGTCTAATTACCTTTGACTAGATACTCAAAAATGGAATCTAATACCAATGAAGAAGAAGAAAGAAGAACTCATGCAGATACTTATTTATTTTGTATTTATAATATATTAATTCACAAGAACGAAAATAATGGCTTTATTTAAGGTCAGTCAAATTAAAGCTTCATTTGAGCTTTTAATGAATGGGTCTCTAAGAAGCTTTTTTGGTTAAAAAACTTTTGAGTTTTGACAAAAAATCAAAACTACTTATTCCACATTAAAATGATTTCAATTTGACGTAAAAATTTAAGTTTTTTTTTTTTTTCAAAGATAATCAGCAAAACTTATATATATATATATTATGGTCGGTTGGAAAGCACTGATTTGAAGGTGAAAATGTATATAAATAGTATAATTCAATGGTAAAATTTGATTATGAGTTGAATATTGTTATCCCCTTTCAAAGACTACATAGTACACAAATGAATGACTTTGAAACCTTAAAGTCGTACGATTTTGGAATGAGAAAGTCCAAAATTGCTGCGGAGTGTGCCCAGAAGCAAATACGGCGTCGTACCGCAACTAAATTATGAATGAATAGAATAGTTTAAAATATGACAATCCTTCCTAATAGATCCTATATGCTCAGAGGTTTTGGATTCAAATGGTCAGATTTGATTTTGGTAATGTTTAGGATTTTCTCATTAGTTTTTAGCTTCTTGGCATGGAGATTGGAGGTTTATGTAGTAAGAAAATGAGGGAAACTTTATGGCCGGAATGGAACTACTAACTATAGTAGTTCAATATTTTATTTAAAAAGAATAATTGTAATTTTCCTCTACATTATTATTTTTTTGTGAATTAAGTAGGGTTGTAAACCAACCGAGCTGAGCCGAACTTGAAAAATTTAACTAGGCTCAAGATCGAGTTCAGTTGGAGCCCGAGAATGGAATTCGAGTTTGAGCTTAGCTTAGGATTTGCCTCGATAAATTCAATCATGTTGGGTTCGAGTTCGAGTTCGAGTTCGATATATTAAAATGACATTGTATTCATTTATTTTTGTTAATATTTATTTATAAATTAGGTTCGCGAACGAGCTTGATAAGTCTAGTTCGTGAACAAGTTCGATAAGATAGATTTATGAAATGGCAGGCAAGCTTATGAGCCAAGTTTAAGTTCCGCTCATTTATTATTTGAGCTCGAAAATTTGGTTTAACACTCCTTTATCTTTTGAACCAGATTTGAACGAACTTTTATCGATTCAAGCCTTGAATATAAATATATCTCAGTTTGAGTTATATACATCTCTATTCGTGACCTAAACAATAATGTTAAAATTTTTTTTTTTAAGGAATTGTTGTTAAATTAATTGTTTTACTTTATTTGAGTAATTGTTTTGTTTAGTTAGAAGAAAATTTTGACTCTTACCTCAATTTAATACACTATTTTTATTACCAAAAAATTGTTCAAATGCACCATTTTTCTTGATCTTTCTTGTATTTAATTTCTGATGAACAAGTTTGCGTATTTTAAGAGATACAGAAAACTGACTCTGAATTGCAAAGTTCCATAATCAAAATCAATGAAATAATACAGCATAAAAGAACTGACAGAAACAGATAATAATAAACCTTTGTAATGCATTATTTAATTTCAGTTAGTAAAAAATCACCCTGAATAAAGTTCTTCAATAATAACTGCAAAACTTCATCACCATTTTTATGGTGGCAATGTATATAAGGAGGGGGAAAATGCAAATATAAGCTTTAATTTTAAGCTCCACCAGAACCATACTTCTTGCCAAACACAATCATCTGAAGCTTGTCATATCCTGCAAGAACACCAGCGCCCGCGATTGCCCGGAGAATGTTTGCTCCTGCGCCCTTGAATAAAGATTTAGTCCCTTCGTTCTTGAGAATCTGCGTAAATGCGTCGTATGAGCTCTTGTATTTGACAGCTTCACCTGATGTCATCATCATTCTTCTTCGAACTGTGTCGATTGGATATGAAGCAAGACCAGCACCATTGGTAATAACCCAACCAAGAGCAAAACTAGCAAAGAAACTATCCTGAAATAGGCGAAATAGCGAAAATGTGAGAAGTTATTTTCTTTTCCTGACAGTATTAAGTGGGTGTTTTGCATGATTTTAAAGCAGCTTTTAAGCACTTAAAAACTAATTCTCTATGTGTTTGTATGAACTTTTTTGGGTTTTTAAGCTATTTTTATAAAAACTGCAAAACACAAGCAATATCAAACTAAGTGACAGGAAGAATAATTGCACTTACTTGTAGTTTTCCTGTCAGGACTACTGGCTTCAGGGAATCATACAT
The DNA here is from genome assembly GCA_949640765.1 of Croton laevigatus. Classification (NCBI taxonomy): domain Eukaryota; kingdom Viridiplantae; phylum Streptophyta; class Magnoliopsida; order Malpighiales; family Euphorbiaceae; genus Croton; species Croton laevigatus. Next base: position 19,513 of record CATIWJ010046237.1, on the reverse strand, counting down.
TCCGAAATAGAGACCGCGGTACACAATAATGCCAACACAAGAAATGTTAAATCCGCGGTAAAGTCCTGCGATGCCATCTGATTTCAGAGTCTTCCTGTAGACATCAACCAGGCCATTGAATTGCCTCTCCCCTCCTCCTTTTGCAGCTTTGGCATCATTTGCGAGACGGGTTCTAGCGTAATCCAAAGAATAGACAAAGAGCAAGGAAGAAGCACCGGCAGCCCCTCCTGATGCCAAGTTACCAGCAAACCATTTCCAGTAGCCATCACGATCTTTCCTGAAGTTGAAGAGCCTCTTGAAGTAATCCTTGAATGCAAAGTTCAAGGCCTGAAGGGAAAAATAAGAGATTTAACTTCATAAGCAAAATGGGATATTATAAGGATAAACATACATCTATAACCTGACATTAGAATTAGATTTAGCATAGCTTTGTAGTAAGTATATTTATATCCTGACAGTAGATTCAGATTCAGCATAATTTAACGGTAAGTACATCTGTAATCTTTGAATGCAAAGTTCAAATCAAAGCCTGAAGGGAAAATAAGAGACTAACTTCATTAGCGAGAAGGCGATATTACAGGTATATATAAGATAGATACAGGTTCAGCATACTAATATATCTATATCCTGATAATAGATTCAGAGTCGGTATAATCTAACGGTAAGTACATTTATAACCTGATGATAATTCCAAGTTGAAAAAACAAACCTGAGTTGGAAAATAACGGATGACATTGGCAGTATTCCCTCTCCACAATGACACCATACCTTCATCTTTGATTGTTCTACTGAAACAATCTCCAATTCCCTTGTATGGCTCCGAAAGACGGCCGGCCTTGATCATTTCATCCTGGTTCTGGATCAAAAGCTTAACACGCTCAATTGGGGCAGCAGCCGTTTTCGACACAGCGGCCGAAACTCCACCCATCAGAAAATCTACAGCAAACGCAGCAAGGCCTTTCTCGGATGGGGCATTTACACATACCGGCGAGGTTTTCCATCCCAACAATGACAGATAAGTGCTGGTATTGTAATTTCTATATGCCAATTGTGTCTGGTGTGAATTAAACCTTTGAAATCCTCCAGATCGGGATTGAATATCATTAGACAGGATAGAATTGAGATGAACTTGGCTAACCTTTTGAATAACAGATGGGTATTGGTGTTTATCAGCCATTTTTGCTTACAATTACAAGTTTTTAAGATTATTGTTTCTCTGAAAATAAGAGCTAAAAGGTATAAAAAGAGGGGAAGAGATGGAGATTATGAGAAAATATAATACAGTACACTAAAATAGCGAAAAATTAGCAATGCCAAATGACAGAGGTGATTGATGCCTGTGGAAGTGGAGCAGAGAAAAATGAGGAATGATGGTGTTGAATAGCCAAATGCCTAATTTAAAGAACAATAATTTGATTTTTTTTTTGAGGAATTTTGAAAATAATAATTAATAATAATAATTTTCAAAACAAAATTAATTACCATTTATCGTTTATTTGTTGATTTTTTATACTATACTGCTAATAAACTGAAATAATATTGGTCACATTGATTGGCATAATTTATTTGCTTTCTTTGTGAAAAAAAAAAAAAAAATTGAGACTATTTTGCTTAATTTTTAGTACATTTTATTGCTTGAATTATGACCATACAACTCCTTTGATCTTTCAATTTTATGACAAAAATCTTAAAACCTTGGAAAAAAAAAAAAGAATGCTGCATAATAAATCCTCCAAAAAAGAATCATTGAATAATTATTGAAATGAAAAAATCTTAGCAGAAACCATAAAAAATTAGCTAGTTTTTCAAACAAAAAATTTTGCAAATTTTCAAATCTTCATCATCATCTTTCATCTGTGGCTTCAAATTTTAGGCTCCACCAGAAGCATACTTCTTTCCAAAAACAATAACCTGAAGCTTATCATATCCAGCAAGAACACCAGCACCAGCAACTGCTCTCAAAATGTTTGCGCCTCCACCTTTGAACAAAGATTTCACTCCTTCATTCTTAATAATCTGAGAAAATGCGTCGATCGAGCTCTTGTACTTAACAGCTTCACCTGAAGTCATCATCATTCTTCTACGAACTGTGTCGATCGGGTATGAAGCAAGTCCAGCACCATTTGTCACAGCCCAACCAAGCGCGAAACTAGCGCAGAAACTATCCTGAAAAGACCATCATGGATACAAGAATGTTTATCAGGATTATGCAAGGGTTTCCTTAATCTCACTGAAAAAATGGATTGTCTATTATACGCTGTAATGTAATGTAAATTTATGCTTGGTTTTGAATCTTTTCATTTCTTTGTAAACTGGTTTACTTCTAGGTTTTTTTACTTAGCTCTCATGGCTCTTAGCACAACCATGTCTAGCTAAGTTTTTCCTGGCTTCAAAAGATTAATAAAATGAAAATTGCTTTGCCGTTCGAAAAAAAAAACACTGTAATGTAATGTAATGGTGATTATGTTGTAATAATTACCTGTAGATTTCCTGTCAGGACAACTGGCTTCAAAGAATCATAGAGGCCGAAATAAAGACCTCGATATACAATTATGCCAACACAAGAAATGTTGAATCCGCGGTAAAGTCCAGCTATACCGTCTGATTTCAGAGTCTTCCTGTAAACATCGATTATACCGTTGAACTGGCGTTCTCCTCCTTGTTTTACAGATTTTGCATCATTTGTGAGACGGGTTCGAGCATAATCCAGAGAGTAATTGACCAACAAGGAAGAAGCACCAGCGGCACCACCAGAAGCTAAGTTGCCAGCAAACCATTTCCAGTAACCATCCCGATCCTTTTTGAAGTTGAAAAGAGATTTGAAGTAATCTTTGAACGCAAAGTTGAAAGCCTGAGTAGGGAAATACCTAATCACGTTAGTTCCATTTCCTCTCCAGAGAGACAGAACGCCTTCGTCTTTGATAGTTCTGGTAAAACAATCTCCAATCCCTTTGTAGGGTTCGGAGAGACGACCAGCTTTGATCATCTCATTTTGGTTTTGGATTAGCAATTTTACGCGTTCGATAGGAGCCGCTGCAGTTTTAGAAACAGCTCCTGCAACTCCACCCATAGCGAAATCTACTGCAAACCCAGATAAGCTTTTCTCTGATGGAGCTTGGACGAGCACTGGGGATGCTGTAACTGATGCAGGATATGGAAATCCTGCTTTGGAGTGGTGATTTCCATATGGGAAATAAGTGGAATTCCCAAAGTTTTGCATGACAGAAGATGGGAAAAGATGTTTTCTGATGTATGGATTTGAAGTAAAAGCAAAAATAAATTTAATGTTTAGATGTTTAAGCTGTTTATGTTTAATTAATGGCAGAGGAAAAACTGGAAGATCATTGTCTTAAATAAGCTGTATTTCAGTTGCTTTTGCTTTTGAAATTCTTGGGTTGACTTGACTGGTTCTGCTTCTAGCACTAAGTTCCCAATTTTGACAAGTTGGTTCAACACATTTTGTTCATATTCTGAAACATATTTTTTCTATAAAATTTCACCTGGGGAAATTTAGAAAGTGTAATTTTTTTTTTTAACGTAGATAGTGTGATTAAATTGGGTTAGAACTCCCTTAGAAAAATACGCCAAATCTCCATTAAAAAAAATACGAGAAGATCAATTGGAACATATTCAATCCACTTACAATTTTATGCCATCTCGCATAATCTAGCAAAAAATTAGTATAGACAATCTTGGGTATTTATATAAAATTTTTCTTGCATCGTTAAAATGTTAGTTTACAACTATGCAGGACCATATATACACGAAATCAATCAAATTTTGACATTATAATTTTTTTTTTTACCATAGTTTTCTTTCATAGTAAAAACATGAAACATTTTTTTTATTATTGATATATTAAAATTTAATACTACCACCATACCAGTATAATTGAGACTTTTACTATTCACCCTCATTTTTTCCTATAGTTTTTTTTCCCATTCTGCCCTAAAAAATAGCAACTCACACTCATATGTATTAAAGACATTATATCCACTACAATATAAAGAGCATAATTGTCCTAATTCAATAAAAAAAAAAAAACTAACAAAAAATACTAAAAGTCTCATAATTTTACACTAAAGTCTCAATTAATCTAAAACGGTAGTAGGAAATTTTGAGGATATTATTAGTTAATTTTAGACAGTGAATTTAGATTCCTTTGCAGCAACGAATCATGAAAATATATATATATATATATATATATATATTATTAATAAAAAAAATTGATTTACATCATATGCTGAATAAGACATAATGACAACATGTGAAAATTTGCAGAGGAACTTTCCTTTGTTTCTGGAGGAAAATATGATATTTGTACAAAATAGAACACTGACCATTTGAAATACTAAAAAATAATTGACAAGATTAATTAAATTTCAATCGTGCATGAATCTTCCTATCTCCTTCCTTATGGAACTTCAAATTGATGAAGAAAATATATAAAAATGTCTTCATACAGATTATCTAGTGAGAAAAGGAACCAAGAAAAGTCAATTATTATATAATTTAGTGATTTGGTGGGGAATTGTACATATTGCTTAGATTATCCATTGAGAAAAGGAATCAAAGAGACTAAGAAAGTAAACTAACATCTACTTTTCCTTTATATAATGTATGCGTGACAGCTTTTCAAGTAGTTTTAGCATTTTTAGCAATCAAAATATTTAGCATTTTAAATAGTTTTTAAAAATTAAAATATTATTTTATTTTTAGCATTTGGTGAAAAGCTACTTAAATAGATGCCAACTACTCAAATAAACAGCCGCTAAACTTGCTTATTCATATTTAGACAGCTAAACGTTGCCAAAACAGCAACACTTACCAAATAGGCCCCAAGTCTTGGAAAGGATGTGGAGAATCAAAGACCTACAATTGGAACCTTTTTCGCAATTTGGTAAATGTTATTCAAAGAATAGAGTAATTCAGTTGTGTAACAAACAATATTATTTCAGCTTATCTGGTTTCCAATGTATCAAGGAAAAAAGAAAAGTGACATCTCATGCTTTGAATATTCTAGATTGACAGAAGGGTTGGGAAGCAAATATCAGATCAGACACAAATGTATGAACACAAGACTTTTCTCCAGTAAATGTAGAAGGTAAAAAAAAATGTCATGATGGAGACATCCTCTATGATTAATTAAGCAGCCAACCAAGAATTCAAACACCAACTTGAAATTGCAAACAGAAGCAAGCAATGAAAGGAACAGAAGAACACTATTAGGAAACAAAAAGAAACAAACCAAACGTATGTTTCATTGTCCTATAATGGGAAAAATTCAAGCCTTTCAAGGAGAAAAACAAGAGTTTTGTTTGATAATATGTTTACTCAGTTCATAGAAATCATATGGTGAAAGTAATTTGAAAGAAAACAATTTATCTCACGAAAGAAACAAACTAATATAAGCAGGAGAGATATAACGAAAAGACAAACAAACCACAGAACATATCGAAAGTTCCCCACAGATTGGGGCAGATTCATTATTCACAAGATTCTTCTGGTTTAAAGAAAAGAGTGTTCAAAATAGAGACAGGTAAGCTAGCAATGATAGTTTTTGTTTAACTAAATTGCTGTAGAAATGAACTTTTCAATTTTATGGCAAAAATCTCAATAAACAAAACCCATCATGCATTTCTAAGGTTAATCTAAACTGGCAAGCATAGTGCACAAGGTTAGTTACTGCATATACATAAAGCTTGAGAATTTCTATAGTTGGAAAACATCTTGCACAATACCAGACATGATTCCTATTGATGTCTGCCCAAATCAATTTGATCTCTTCCTTGCAGTCTGTCCATGCCAAGAGAAGTTGGGTCTCGAGATGTCTCACCCGAGCTTCTAAAATCCAATTCTAGTTGCTTCTGCCGCAGTTGCAATACACTTCGCTCGTTTTCTATCCTCATCCTCTCATTTTCCAGTCTCAATCTCTCAAACTCCCTGTCTTTCTTGCTGCAGTATCGTAACCACTTGAACCGTTGCTTCTCAAGCTCAAAAGCTTGAGCTTGGATGCTGACTTTTTGCTCCAGTAGCTGCAACTTCTGCTTTTTAATCCAATCCTTTTTCTCCCATAATGAAACTTCAGGATCTTGAAAAATTGCAGCCATTTCAACCTCAAATCCATTTAACCCAACGGATTGAGACCAAAGATGGGCATCATTGTCATTTCCTTTGTTCCCATCTGAATATTTTGTCATCCGCTCCCCCTCCTCATTCGCATTATTATCATCATCATTGTCTGATCCATCATCATCATCATCGCTATCATCATGTCCTTCACCTTCCTCCTCCTCTGAACCGTTATGATCTTTTGTGCTCCTTTCAAGAGGTAACAAACTACCTTGTAGATCAAGATCTTGGCAATTGGGTATTCTTTGACCATTATGATACGCACACATTTCCTTGTAAAACAAATGTTTCGAACTCAAGATCTTTCTAACATCATCCTTTGCTTTAGCTGAAAGATTAGGCATTGAGTCCATAAGTGCAGGATTCTCCACCACTCTACAACTAGTTCCCCTGCCAAGAATATCATTCAATCTCTTGTACCTCTTATTCAAATCATTAAACTTATCCTCACATTGCTGTGGTGAAACATGACATCCCTTACTGATCATTATTTTCGAGACCGTCTTCCACTTGCCTTTCTTCTGCAAAATCCCTGATTTCCTCTTATGCCCGTCGGTGCCATCGAATGGACAATCATCACCCACAAAAGCAACTGCAGCTATAAGAAGCCTAACTACATTGTCTGTCCATTTCATCCGCTGCCATGGAGATTCTTTTTTACCCTTTCCCCCACTTAAGCCCTCACCATTCCCATCTTCCATAAAACTCGGTTCATCATCTTCACTCCCATTCCCGTTATTGGTGGTATTAAAAGGGCTAACTGCTTTCCCTTTACCGAAATTCGCTGAATACCCTTTTGGCATTGATCCAGATTGATGATCATTCTCAAGCACACCTATTAAATTCATGTGATGTTGATGGGATAAAGAAGAACCTCCCAACTGATTCTGCTGCTGCCCATGAATTGGAGACTCTAGGTCCAACAATAGCCCTGTTGAACCTGAACAAAACCGACCTCCCAAACCTGAACTTTCCATATCATCAACTAAATCTTTAAATTCCAAAACCTTATTGTTATTATTGCTCAGTTATGACTGAGAAGAGCAGGAACTGGAAATAATCCACAAAATCTCGAATTTTTCACATATTCTAATGTTCAACAAAGCAACAAATCCACTCAACTAAACCTAATTCAAGTATTTGGCTCAACCAAACATATTTCTCCGTAACTACAAACTAAAAGAAAAAGATAGAATAAAACCCCAAAATTCCACTTTCTACCATTTTCCTCCATATTCTTGGGAAAACACTCAAAAGGGGTGTCTATAAGATTCAAAATCTCAAAAAATCCTACAAAACCAATAAAGATTAAATCAAGTCGAATACAATCCAAAATATTCCCAATGTTCAACACATTATTGAATATAAAAAAATAAAACTTAAAACTTTTCTCAGAAATTAAAAACGAGGATTAACCAAAGCAATCACCCAATAGTCAAAATGAAGAAGAAGAAGAAGAGCAATTTCAAGCTTACCCTTTTCTTATTAACGATCGGCAACGGAGATTTAGAGGTAACGCAGAGTTCTTGCTGCAAAAATTTTCACCGATGTTGAAGGAGGAAAGAGATAGCTTTCATGGTCGATGGAGGACAGACAGATCCTAAGATAAGCTACGTGTTAAGCATTTTTTTTGTCGTTGAAATTTTGTTTATCACAGGCATAAGACATTCTTAATTCTTTTTGTATTTTTAACCTTTTTTTCTTTTTTTTTTATTGTATTATTTTTACCTTTTTTTTTATATTTTTAACTAGAAGTAATCAACTATAATCTCCTAATTAATCACAGTATTTTTCTAAATTGATCAATTATTAGCAACTTTATATTATCTATATTTTTAATTTATTGAAATTTTAAAATAAAATTCAATTTTTAGTTCTTAAATAAATGAGATTTTAAATTTTTTTATTAAATTAGGATAATTATATCATTTATTTATAGAAGAGTCTATTATTTAGAATAGAATTAAAAAATTATAAAAAAAAGGGATAATTAATAAAAATCTAAAAAAAAAAAAGAAGATAGTAATTATTTTAGTTGGAAAGTTATCGAATTAAAATGTAATTTTCTCAACAATGTCAGCCTAATTAATTTACTTTAATTTTTAGGAATATATATATATATATATAAATTTTCTTGCCTATGCTTCTAATTTGTCGGATTCGAAGTGGGACCCACACCAATATGTACTCTGATCGGGCAATTGTTAAAACCTCATTCAGTACAAAAGGAAGTTTAATCTAATTAGGAAAACTGTTATCCTAATTAACGATTACCCATTAATATACTGTATACAAGACAATTAATCATTATCCGTAAATCCAATTGTTTCTTTGTTTTAAAAAAACCAGTTCGTTTGTGTAGCGCTGAACTGTTTGAATAGCGGTTGTTTACCCATCGCTAAAACACTTATAAAAACTATCTTAAAACCCTAAAATCTACTCAAAAACCGTTGCAGAAAAAATATTGGTGGAGAATATGCGAAATTACTTTTCTCAAAGAGTATTTATTACTTCTTATTCTGAATACATATACAGGTTTGCTTATTATTGATATTTATATTATGAACTTTTCACTTGAAGTTTGGTATTGCTTACTTCAATATATAAATTTTTTAGTATTAGATTATGATATAATTTGTTATTCTAGAAATATGAGTTTTTTCTTTTTTATTGATTTATTTGATTAGTTACACTAAAAAAAAATGAATATTAGGGGTTAATAATAACATAATGTTCTTAAAATTTTGCTCTACTTGATGATTTAATTAATAGATAATTGTTTCTATTGTTGAATTTTGCATAATAAAAGATTACGGTTTGGTGTAGCTATTCAATTTATAATTATTAAAATTAAACTTGTTTGCTGATAAAAATTACTTAAACTAGTTTAAAGTTGAGTGATTAATTTAGGGTGGAGCTATTTCTAGAGCAAATTTTGGTAATGTCAGAACAATCGATCTTTTGTAAACTCAAACGTACTTCTGTTTTGTCAATAATAAAATTTGCTCTGAAATTATCAGTATCCTTAATTTATATTAAATTATTTAATGAATCCTCGAAAAGGATTTTAAGAAAAAAAAAATTCTAACTTTTTCATGGTTTTTATTTAATTCCTTTTATATTGCAGAGTCAATATAAGGGCACTGACGAGATTCATCATAGCAAGAGGAATGGAACGATTAGTATGTTTTCTAATTGGTATATTATTTTCTTGATTTTGTTTATTATGTAATTAATTAATTCTCCGTTTATTTTCTCTTCTCTAAAGGCTTTTAAGTGTAATGAGAAGTTGAATAATGGTGAAAAAAATCTCATTGATTGGAACAGAAATGGCAATTCAATCGATCGTCTTAGCATGTTACCAGACGATATTATTGCGAGTATTTTGTCACGGTTGACACTAAAAGAAGCAAGAGAAACTTCAACACTTAGTAGAAGATGGAGACATTTATGGACATTTTTCTATGGTCATATAGAAATTAATACTTTACTTGAAAGGGTTCCCACGAGGTTAGATGTGTCGTGGGGCAAAATATCAGAAAATGGTCTTAAAAGAGAACAAAAAAAATTTGTGAAATGGGTTGATCGAGTCTTGAAATCACTCAAATTTCCAACTTTACAAAGTCTGCGGATTCAGGCCGATTTGGACTCCAATTACAAGCATGAAATTGATAGTTGGATTATTTTTGCCGTGCAAAAGAGGGTTAAAAGGCTTGAAATTGTACTTAGTTCCTATACTTTTTCTTCGAATTTATTCGTAGATTTTACCTCTCTGAAAACCCTGAAATTGGTAGATGTTGGAGTAACAGGAGAGGATATTCAACACTTGCTTTTAGTTTCGTGCCGATTTTTGGAGGAATTGAGTGTTGGTATGTCTCTTATTCTCGAAAATCTTAGTGTTTCTGGATCATCACTTAGGCTCAAGTACTTGGCAATAACCCGATGTTGGAGATTACAGCATTTAGAGATTTCAGCTTCAAGTCTTGTGTGTTTCAAATATGAAGGACCATTGATAGATAATCCTTTTAAGAATGTGCCTCATCTGGTTGAGGTATGCTTTTCTGGATCATATACATGTAAATCAGTTCTTAGAAATCTTCATCTTTTCCCATGGTGTTCCTCACATATACAGACACTAAGGTTCCTTTACGTAAGTGCTCTTCTCTTCTCTTGTTTTAAGTATAATTTCCATTTTAAATAAGAGTTTGGCTATCCAAAAATTCATTTTAGAGAGTATTAGGTATCTAAATCATAAATGTAATTATCGAAATTTATAGATTTCTTTTTTCGTTGTCAAGGCTTACACTCTCCACATCCCCACAAATTTTCCAACATTGAAAAATGTCAAACATTTGGAAGTGTCTGCATTTTATTTTCATGCACAGCTCAAGTACTTCTACTTGATTTCCTTGTTGAAGGCGTGCCCTTTGCTGCATAGGTTCACACTAAAGGTGATCACTTATTTACATACACTTCAATATACAATATAAACTTAGAAAAATTGTGTCCATTTATCGGATTTTCTAATAATTTCGGTTTCGCAGATATTAGGAGAATTTTCAAATGAAGAGATTTATGAAGATTTGGAGGATTATACTCTTCCTAGTCTCAAGTTGTTGGAAGTAGTTGGCTTTGGAGGACAAGCATTTGCTAGTGATTGTGTTCTAAAATTGGCTAGGAAAGCCATTGTGCTTGAGAAAATAGTTATCCACCTTGTAAAACCACACGAATCATGGCGATGTTCTATAACTGAAGCCAAGCAATGTGCAGAGGAGCTTCGACCAAAAATACCTTCAAGAATTGAGTATGTGATAGTGACGTAAAATTGTTATGAGAAGCCAAAATTTAAATTGCAATCTATCATTTGTTGACACTAAAAAGTGATCAAATAGTTAAGGTGTAAAGTCCCTTATCAGAATTTTAAGATTTTGGATTCTATCTTCACTGTGTTTTTTTTTTCCCTCTTGTAAGTTTGGTGAAAAAAAAAAGTTTGTTTAGCTATGAGTAGGGGAGAGCAGTCTTCGGTAAAATTTACCGAATAATTTACTGATCGTAAATTACTGTTCGGTAAAATAAATTTAATAAAATTCGAAAAATTTGGTGTATTAAGAGTTGGAATAACAATAGGGAAAGATGATAGATCGCAATTTATATTTTCCTCTTTAATTCCAAAGACAAGAAAAGTGAATTAGCCACTTAAGAATGGGCGATTTTTCATTGCGGACGCTATTAGATATTTGAAAAAGTCATTCAATCGAAAATACCTCCAGGAGTTGAGTATGTGGTGCTATAATGTAAAAAATTGTGATGCAAGTCATTGTATCTCAAGGTGCAGAAAGTAGTTGGCTTTATAGGACAAGCAACTGATATGATATTCAATGCCAAAAAAAGTTTCAAGAATTATGTAATGAGAAGATATAAATTGTTTTCTGTAACTTTCTTTTCCTCAATAGTATTGCTTGAATTCAAGTTAATTTATGCAGAACTTGTTCCATTTACAGCCAATGGACAACAAAAACACTGTGCACATCTGAAATCCAAAGTATGATCTGATCTGATCCTCCACAACAACAACAATTATACATTACATTATGATGTTAAGAATGCGAGTTAATTTGTTTGATGTAAGAAGATTGTCTGGCTTTGATGAACTCCAATATGCTTGATCCATCACCCTGCTTGATGATTCTTCCATTTTCCATATACAAAGCACCATCTGCAAATTCAACTTCTTCCAGACGATGCGTAACCCATAAAGCTGTAATTTCACCTGAAGCAGCTAAGCATTTCTTCACTGCATTAATCACCCCCATTTGATCATTTTCATCCAAGAATGTCGTGAGCTCATCTAACAAAAGCACTTTGCAAGCTTCAGCTAGAGCACCAGCAATGGCAACCCTTTGCTTTTGGCCACCACTCAAAGTTTGTACTGGCCTTTTGATGTAGGAAGACATCCCCACATCATCCAACGCCTTTGAGACCCTCTGCTTAACTTCATCGTCAGCCAGATTGAACTTACCAAGCCCAAATGATACATCAGCTTCAACTGTAGGCATCACAACTTGATGGTCTGGATTTTGAAAAACGAAGCTTTTGGGTTTTTTCACATAGAGATTTCCACTTGTGGGTTGTAGAAGACCAGCCAAAATCTTGAGAAGTGTAGATTTCCCACAGCCATTGGGTCCGAGAAGCATCCATAGCTTTCCAGAAGGTATTTGCAGAGAGCAATCTTTAAGAATAGGAATCAATTTTCCTTGGCTTGTTGCATATGAGAAATTGAGATTCTTTCCTTCAACAGCATAGCGAGATGGCTGAGACTGAGATTGAATCGAGCTATCTCGTGCTGTGGAAAAACAAGCAATGCTTGGGAGAACAGGAGATTGAACCTGAACCGCCGGAAACATCACCAGGAATCGATTGCGCAGCGGCTGATCTCAAACTCAATTTCTGCTTAAGAAGCTTCAAACAAAAATTAACGAAAATTTACCCGTAAAATTCTTCTTAGGCAATCAGAAAAGCTGCAGGTGATTTCATTCAAGAGGAGTTGAAGATGGATTTTGCATGTTTCAAATGACTACGCTAAGCTTTTAACATTGAAGCATACTATACCCAAAATGCTACTGAACTTGATGAAATTTTTCAGTTTGAATTGTGTTAACCTGAACCTGAAGAAGAATAAGTGAAGATACAATTGCAGTGGGATTAGCAGTTTCGTCAGCTCGAATGGTCACCGCTCGGTCCAGTTCCAGCTCCGTCGATTGGCAGAGAGACTCGCAGGCCTAGAATTGGAAGTGAGCTCGATTTCAATTTTAGGACCTTTTTTTTTTTAGGGATTTCGCGTAACAGTGACGAGAAGACAAGCGTCTGGAATTGGGGAAGGAAGAACACGTTTTTGTTTTAAACCCAGATGGGAGTACGACGTCGTATGGGATTAAACGAATCTGTTTCGGCATGCCTGATAGCCTTTTATAGGATTTGAAGTTGGAACCACTAATTTTTTTCCGAAAATGTACTGGGCAATTATTAAGCGCACCAGGGATGCATTACTCTAATTAAGAAAATTACTATTTTGGTAAAAAAAAATTAAGAAAATTATTATCATAAATCAACCATTATACTTGAGTTTGTCCTAAACTTGGATGTATTGCACATCGCTATAAACTGGTCAAACTAGATTTATAAATCGTTGTTAAATTATAAATTATCCAATAAAATGTATCACATAGCGTAAATTTTAGATTATAATTTTTATTTTTTTTTAATAAGCAGCTAAACGTAGATTGGTTTGGAAAGACATCATACTTGAGAAAATAATTATCCATTCTTATTTTCCAAAACTCCACTGAACATATAATGGAAATAGAATATCGATATGAATAGCTAAGATCTAAGAATCTAGAATATCATATCAAGAAGCCATCAACGTGCACAGACGAGTTTCAACTAAAAATACCATCAGAAATTGAACAAAAATATAAAATTGCAAACCCTCATTTTTGGTTTGCTTAGCTATGAGAAGTTATAATAGCAATAGTTACTGCTTCACTTCTATAAATAAATGATTAATTCTCCACCCATTATTCATAATATATTATTCTTAACTCATTGCAGCTGATCAAATTTACGTTACTTTCTGCATTTCTCTATGACAAGTTAAAGAATCTACCTATATAGTGGAAGAATCAAGGAGTATCTCAAATTATTACTAAGGTGGAGCATGAGCTGATGCAGATTCCATGGCAGCAGAAATCACATGATAAGTTACTGACCTTCAAGCGTCTCTAACATGCATAGGTTTCCTATAAGACTGCAATAACAGGGAAGAACAAACAACACTAAGCGATGAAGCAGCCATGCAAGCTCCAGCTAGCCAAGGCGGTAACCTAATTCCAGTGAATGGGTACAGAATTCCGGCAGCAACAGGCATGCCAAGAATGTTGTAACCGAGAGCCCAGACATAGTTTAACCGAATTCGGAAAATGGTCTTTCTTGATAGATCTATGGCTGTAACTACATCTTCTAAGTTGCTTTTGATGAGAACTATATCAGCTGCTTCTATGGCTACATCTGTGCCGGCACCAATTGCCATGCCAACGTCGGCAGCAGCTAAGGCTGGCGAGTCGTTTATTCCATCTCCCACCATTGCCACAATCGACCCTTTCCCCTGCATCCAGAACAAAGATTTCACATTTTCAGTACTCATGATTGATTATTAGCTCACAGCAAAAGGATCAGTTTAATCCACTTACTGAAATAAAAGTAAGCATACCTGTAAATCTTTGATCCTATCAGCCTTTCCTAGTGGATCTGTTTCAGCAAAAACTTCTTTGATTCCAACCTCCTTTGCAATGGCAGCTGCTGTAGCCCAATTATCACCAGTTACCATGATGGATGAGATGCCCATCGAATGAAGAAAGGAGATGACCCTTTCAGCCTCTGGCTTAACTGGATCGGTAACAGCAAAAGCTCCTGCAATTTTTCCATCAATGGCAACCAGCACGCAGGTTCTAGCCAGCTGCTCATTTTCTGCAATGTAGTTCTCCACCTCAGGACCAACCATCACATTACAAGCTTGCATGAGCCTCTTATTCCCAACAAAAACCATTCTGTCTCCCACTTTTCCACTCACGCCAGCTCCAGTGTGTACTTCAAAATCCTTCACCTCTTTAATGTGTTCTAGTTTGGATCCAATCTGTTGGCGTAGCTTCTTAGCATGTTCTACCACAGCTTTTGCTACTGGGTGTTCACTATTCGCCTTTAGAAGAAAAAGAAATCCAAAGGTTTATCTTGTCAGTCTAGTGACAATAAAAACTCGTTAAAAAAAATGAAATTTCAAGCCATCCAGAGTCCTTGTTCATTAAAAAGAAAAATCATCTCTCAACCTATCTTTTCACATCAGAACATTGTTTACAATGTGAATACCAACCTCAGCAGAAGTAGCCATGTCGCAGAACTCCTCCATTGAGAAACTGGAAAAGAGCACAGAACTAACCACTAAAGGTTTTCCAATTGTTAAAGTCCCTGTCTTGTCAAAGACCACTGTTTTCACCTGCGTTATAGAAGCAACAATATGGTGAAAGGCAATTTGACAATAAACATTCAATCAATCACAGGGTAAAGATGCAACGAAATACAGCATAATCAGCACTTCCTAAAATGTAAACCCTCTTATGCACAATAATATAGCAATTTGATAAGAGCCCTTCCATTCTCTACACTAGTAGCATTATACATACACCAGACCTAGATCTCAAACCTTAACATCTGAAATGTTCTCTTAGATGTGAACACTACTACTATGACTTGCCAATATGCTTCTACTAGTGACTTTTTTTATTGAACATGAAATTAATTTAACAAATCTGTTTTTCTGTTATAGTCTCAAAGGAAGTGGAAGAGAGATTGATTTCATAGATGGGAAATCTAGTAAACAATAGAATTCAGTGAGCAAATTAGAGTGTTAACACCATCAAAATCACATCCCTAGTTTATTAACAGTGTCAACATTGTTATATAAGGGCCTTCACCTTGTGAGCATTTTCAAGTGCATTTCCACCTTTAATGAGGACACCCTGAGAAGCACCCTTGCCCGTGGCAACCATGACAGCTGTAGGTGTTGCTAGCCCTAGTGCACATGGGCATGCAATCACCAGCACTGATATACCAAACTGCAAAGCAAGTTCAAATCCGTCCATTGCTTTTGGTATCCAGTGTCTAGGGTAAAGACCAGCTTCTCCAGAAATGAACCATCCCAACCACGTTATAAAGGCAGCAATAACAACCTGAAATAGACCGAGCAATTATCAATAGCACTTTCAAGCTGTAAACAAAGGAGAAAGAGGGCAAATAAACAGATTGGAGAACAAATGAAGCGTAATTTAAGATGATGACTTGTAAGCAAATTTAAATTTTCCCCACGCTTTAAAGGGGGAGAGCGAGAGAGGGTTGAGCAAAAGATCACCAGCACATCCTACATTTTGTTGCACAAAAATTATAATGATTGATGCAATTTAATAAAATGATGACAGTGCAAACTTTCTGAAATAGCAGGGACAACAAATATCCACTTTCCAGAGGATTCTTTAATCTTAATTCACATTCTCTAATTAGTCCACCTTTTGGCTTGTAAATGTAACTTGTTTATAGTTAGTTAAGTCTTACTGGAAGTACTATAAACATACCCTTGAAAGGTAAATAAAAAACATACATAAATCAAGTCCTCTGACACCATCAAAACATGAAAATGGCTTGATTTTCTCAAGTCTGTCAAAAGGCAAATTATGAATATATATTGTTGTTATCTTATGGCCCAAAAATCTGAATCTGAGTTCAGAAGACAGGTAGTTTGGAAAGAATAACAAACTTTACGGTGGGCAAGTGAAAATTGGTTGTCATAAACAAAATCTAACAAAAAACATGAAAAAGGGCAAGATGAACTCACCGTAGGAACAAAAAACCTGGAAATTTGGTCTGCAAGTTTTTGAACAGGGGCCCTGGCAAGCTGTGCAGCTTCTACAAGCTGAACAATTTGAGAAAGGGCAGTCTCTGATCCAACATGTGTAGCCTTAACAATTAAGCACCCATTCTCATTCATTGTACCACAAATAACCTGTTAATAAGAACTGATGGATTAAAAGAAGGGGATGACTGTCCAATAAACAATTTATCATTTCTAAAATGCCAAATGCAACCTTATGTGAACTTCAAATGATACCTTGTCATCAGGCTTTTTAGGAACAGGACTTGCCTCTCCCGTGATCATACTTTCATTCACATAGCTTTGCCCGTCTATGACAATCCCATCAACTGGAACTTTTGCCCCTGGAACAATTTTTAATACATCATTCCTTTGTATCAGTTCTGTACTGATTTCCATCTCTGAAATAACATTTCCATCACTGTCTACTGTCAGCAGATAAGCAGTATCAGGAGCAAGCTCCGTCAGCTTTGCTAAAGCATCTGATGTCTTGCCTTTAGCCAGGACCTCCAAATACTTCCCCAAAAGGATAAAGGAAATCAACATGGCACTTGTCTCGAAGAAATCTTGTCCTTCAAATTTATCTGAAGTCACAGCTTTGATTACTATATATACAGAGTAAAAATAAGCAGCATTTGTGCCCAATGCAACTAAAACATCCATATTGGCAGATTTCCGACGCAATGCATGGTAGGAGCCCACATAAAACCTGAAAAACACATTTAAGTGAGAAAAGCTTAACGAGTTTCTCATATTACTGATGCCATAGTACCACGAGCTAGAGTTCTCAAAAACATGGATAATTGGTTCATTAAAATTAAGAGACTCAAACAAGCCAAATAATGAGGAAATTCCTGAGTTTGTTCAGTACCTTCGGCCAACAATGAATTGCACAGGTGTGCAAAGAATCCACGTAATAAGCATTCCAATGGTAAGCTTGTTGTATATCCTATACTCTAACCAGATACCATAAGGAGGAAGCATTGGAAGTACCATGGAAAATAGAAAAACTGGAATTGAGAAAAGGCAGCTCAAGAGAAAAAGATTCCTGTACGATTGAATTTCTTGCATCCCCTCTGTTTCTCTTCTCTTTGGAGGTGCATATAAGCTTGCATGGTAAATGTTGGGGCCAGGAGAAGCTTCTTCAATACACTTTATAAGAGATCTGGGACCCGTAAACTCTGGATCATAGCTAACAGTTACCTTACGCTCCACAAGGTCCAGTTCAACATGATTCACACCTCGTGACAACTCGAGGGAGCTTCTAATAATTGTAGAATCCTCTTTGGAGTTCATTCCTTCAAGCTTTAGATGCACTTTATTCATGTCATCCCCAGAACTGATAATCTCAGCCCCAAAGCCAGCATCTTCAACTGCTTCTATAATGTGCTCAGTATCAGTGATGTTTGAATCAAAGTGGACTTTTGCTTCTTCAAGAGCTAGACCTACCACTGCTTTTTTAACTCCATTAGCCATTAGAAGAGCACGTTCAACAGACTCAGAGCAGCTAGTACACGCCATTCCTTTAATCCTGAGCCGGCATACTGATATTTCTTGTTCAGGAAAGTCATCAACAGGAAAACCAGCATCTTCTATGGTTTCCTTAATTTTTTGAGCCTAGGAAAAAGTTCACATCATAAATACCTCGACATTCCATTATATAAAGAAATCACACAAATAAGCAGTGAATAAAACAGATCCAAACATAATTTCAAAAACAAGAGGCAATTAACATGCATACAATCCAATTTATGCAGTTCATTGTTTCAGCTTGACAAATCAAAAAAATTTCAAAGAATTCATTAGAATTACCAATAAATTTTAAATATAAAACGCAGTTGCAAAAGTTCTTGCAGAAGACTTACAGTAACAAGCTCAGGTAAGAAAGAAATAGCAGCATGGCCATCAAGAGGTGATACCATAACCCTCTCAATTCCATTAACCTCTCCAAGTACAGATTCTATGGATGCTGCACAAGAAGCGCACTTGATTTCCCCTATTTTAAACCTAATTGTCTTAACCTTCTTATCTCTGCCATCCTTCTCTTTAGTAACAGCAATTGCAACATCATCTAGCGGCTGCAGAAGAGGTGTTTTAAGTTCATCCTTCCCATTCGCGTCCATTCCTCCGTTCATAACGCTTAAGCTCATCACTTGAGGAAAAAAGAAAAGCAAATATCATCAACTCATCTCAGTATCAAATAGAACTGAAACAGAGCATGGTGATGCGTTGACTGTTGACTCAAATTCATTCTAATAATACTTTAAATCGAAGATCCACAGTTTTATTCTCATAAATTTACAGAAATAAGAGAGGAAATCCAATCCATGACATATGCAAAGAAGATACTTACATATCAGAAGAATAGGGTTTTTCAGATTCAATCGTCAGCTAAAGAAGAGGAAGATAATTAGGGTTTGAAATTAGGAAAACAAAAACCTGCAACGAAACTGCAAATTACGGTATGGTGACAGGAAAGCGAGCAGAGATATGTCAGTCAGGTGGTGGTGGTGCTGTGGTCCGCCACCGCAGTAGAGAGAAGAAGACGGCAGAAGAGAGAGAAACAGTAACAGATACGGTGAGAGAAGAAAATGGAATTTGTCGTGTATTCGCTTATGGTTTGCTTTTTTGAATTTTTGAAATCTTAACGTCTTATATGATTCCCACTTCCCACCTCTTAATGTGGGCCATTAGTGTTGTGTTGGCGGTTCTCTAAACCAAAATCAAATCTTAATTTTCTTTCTTGGGCCTTGCCTTGGCCTATTGTTTGTCTTCGCCGCAATTCATAAATAGACTACTCACCGTCGCCGGACGGCGCGACAAATTGCCCGATCAACATCTTAACGCAGCGTTTAAACATCTTTGATGTTGATATTTAGTTTTCTAATCTTATCTATGTTACTT
>CATIWJ010046226.1:0-16922 GCA_949640765.1 Croton laevigatus | reverse complement strand
TAGGTTTAATTGTTTATTATTATTTTTGTATTGGTATTGGTGAAAAAGTAAATGTTGTAAAGGGTTGATAATTGTTTATTATTATTTTGTATTGGTATTAGTGAAAAGTAGGGTTGTATTGGTATTTGTGTTTTTAGGGTGTAAAGAAATGAAAAAATTGGAGCTAGTAGTAAATAACATATATTTTAAAAAAATTTCAACTATACCCTTTTAAACCAATTCACGCAACCATATTAAAAACTAACTGCTTCTTGTTATCCCGTTGTTGCTGACGAGAAGAATACTAAGAGCGTTGTCGACAAGAAGCTACTGCTTCTATAGCCATCATTAGCCACTTCCTTTTCTTTTTCTTCTTCTTCCTCCTCCTCCTTCTCCTCTTCCTCCTCCTCCAATTATGCTTCTGATTTTTTGAGAGAAAAAATTTTAGTGGCGGCTATAGTTTTGGAGAATAAGATTTTTCTTCCTCCTCCAATTATGCTTTTAATTTTTTGAGGATAGAAAATTTTAATAGCGACTATAATTTTGGAGAATAAGAAGACATGTTTTATATATACTAGTATATAAACACTAGCAATTTTTCAATGTGCATTGCACGTATTCATTCGTTTAGATACTCGTTATTTAATTTTGTAATACTTTAGCTATGAATTTTTGACTAAAAATATATAATTTCTTAAAAAGCTAAAAACCCATATGTAAGATTTCAAATCGGATATTGATTGAGATTTGATATGATATATAAGTTATACCACATAACCACTTAGTCAACTTGGGTTAACAATTTTAGACCAATGAATTTGAGTCTAAGTAATTGACGAAGACAGTTAAATAGATTATTTTGGAGACTTGTGCCGTTTGACTGCACGTCGGTCGCGGCCTCCCAGGCTTGGTCGTGACACCATAAGAGACGAATAATCTCTGAAATTTAAATTTAACATACTCTATATATTATAAAATTTAAATTAAGTTAGTTAGAAATAGAAAATAATTTGTTTATTATTAATTTATTTTTAACATATTTTATATATTATAAAATTTAAATTTTATTATTTAAAAAATTTAAATTAAATTAAAAAATTTATTTATTATTATTTTATTATAATCTAAATTTTAGAAGAAAAATAATTAATTAGTTATATTATAATTAAAATAGTTTTTTTTTAAAAGAGTTATATTGGTTTTTTTTTTTTTGACTGAAAAGAGTTATATTAGTTATATTGATTAGTTATTATTTTAATTTGATTAATTAATAATTAAACGAATACTTTTTTTTTATCTTTTATTAGAATATGATTCAATTTTAATTAATTAATAATAATAATTAGTATTTTAAATAAAATATAATTTTAATTAATTAATTAATTATAAATATTTACATAATATTTCAATTTGAATTTAATTAATTAATAATAAAAATATTATTTCTTAGTAAAATATATTTTAAATTTGATTATATATATATATACTTTAAGAGCAACTCCAATGCTCCGCTATATTTTGTCTTAGTGTTTTGTAGGGGTGGGTAAAATCAGTTCGGTTCAAAACCGATTATAAAAATTATGAATTGAAAATCGAATCGAAAATTCGGTTAACCGGTTTTTCAATTCGATTTCGGTTCTGAATCGGTTTTAACCGAATTTTACACGTAAAAAAATCGGTTTATACTATTTAATGAACCGAAAATTCGGTTCACATATTTTACGAACCAAAAATTCAGTTAATTGATTATTCGGTTCGGTTTTGCCCACCCATAGTGTTTTGTTCCAATCCTACACCATTTTGCCCGGTATTTTGGTGTTTTGCTACAGTGTCACTATATTTGGCTTGACACTGAAGCTATGCCAATTTTTTTTATTAATTTTTCTTCTACAGTACAAAAACTTTCATTTTTTTTTACACAATTCTTTCCTTATTATTTTGGTATTTAATACTTTTAAATTAAGTTTTTATTTTTTCTATATTTTTATTTTTTTATTTTTATAGTTATAAAAATTTAATTTGGATTAATATATTATCAAATATAAATAGTATTTATGATAAATTATGATGATCAAAATCAGTTTGTAATTTTTTTATTATTGATACTTTAATATGTATGAGTCTATTTTATTTTTAGTTTGCTATTTAATGTTTAACTAATGCATTTTTATAATTAATGTATTTGTTTTTGAAAATTATTTTTATTTATCTCTAATACTTATTTATAATATATTGTCTTTTTTAATTAAATTAATTAAATATTTAAATATTGGATGAAAATGTAAAATATACAAATGTATAAAGTGAATATATAAAATTATCAAAAAAGATAAACCTCTCGCCAAAAGTTGTTTTGTTTTTTTTTTTAACAGTGCAGATTATCTATACTGAGTTCCGATATCAATTTCAGTGGTCTACAATTTACAAAATTCGACTTTATATTATAAATTAAATATGAAATAATTGAAACCGTTAAATTTGTAGTCATATAAAATTTATAGTACATAGCTGAATTTTACGAATTGTGGACCACTAAAATTGATCTCAGTACTCAGTATGAACAATCTATCATACTAAAAAAAGCAAAAAAAAAAAACAGATCGGAGTGTTTGTCTCAGTGGGGCTTTGCGCAGACCAGTAGTGTGATGTTTTCTTATGGGAGTAGGCGCTGCTATTTCTTCTTTTGGGCGACCACTTTTCCAGATTTTGTTTGTCTGCCCAGGTGATGGTCTATGGCGTTGGTTGTGTTTGACAGGTCTGGTGTTCTGTTATGGAGCTCTTTTTTTTTTTTTTTCTAACAAAGCTGTTATGGGGCTCGAAGACATGTTTCTTATGGGTATTGATATTGTGCGTTTTCAGAAGGCCCTTGATCTTCTTTGTATATTGGCTAGGTTTGTTTTTTTAGTTCTTTTAGTAGTTGGTTTTTTCAATGTCCTGTAGTCTATTCACAGTTGTTTATCAACAGGGACGGAGCTATGTTAGGACCATTGGGGGTGTTGGGTCCCATGGTTTTTCGGGAAAAAATGAAGAAGAAGAAGAAAAGCTAGTTTGCCAGAAAACACAGGAGAGGAGGGTCGGCGCAAGAAACAGATCGGGAAAATAAAGGAGGAGGAGGAAAGAAAGAAGGAAGGAAAGAATAAGTAACACGGTAAGTTTTGATTTATTTTTTTTTTTATTTTAAATAAAAACGAAGTCATTTTTATTTAAATTTTTTTTTAATATCAAAACGATGTCATTTTGATTTAATTTTTTTTTTTTTTATTGATAAGGAAAATGAAGTAGGAGGAGGAAAGAAAGAAGGAAGAAATGAAAGAATAAGTAAAACGGTGAATTTTGATATTTTTTTAAAATAAAAACGATGTCGTTTTTGTTTAAATTTTTTTTTAATATCAAAATGACATCGTTTTTATTTGAAAAAAAAAATCAAAAAGCATAACAATAGGCCTCCTCCTTCGTTTTCTCTGTTGTTTTTGCATAAAAACACGACAGAAAGAAGAAGCTTGATGCCGCCCCACCACCTCCGCTCACTGCATTGCCGCCCCTCCGTCGCTGTTTGATCTCTAGTACCGCCACCTACCAGAGTTAGAGCTAAATTTTTTGTTATGTGGATTGATGCATATTTATACAGCTGTTTATATAAATCTTTAGGAATCGTCTTCTTCAATTCGTATACTGTTTGGTTTACCTTACTTGGCTTGGATTTGATATTCTATGTTAATATGGTCTCTGCTGCCGCCGCCGCCGCCGTCCGGTCTCTGCTACCGCCGCCAGCGGAAAAGTGGACCCCATTTCTTCAAAGGCTAGCTCTAGGACTTTGTTGCAGTTTGTTAAGGTATGTCTCTTTTCTTGTTTCTTTTATTTTCTTATTGACAACTTATGTTTGTGTTGGATCTTTAATCAAGCAAATGAGATGAGTTGGAGGTCCTGTTTCGATCGTCACATTCCTACGCTTGTCTCCCTGTTTGGGATGTTGTTTTACCAGCGTTCTATGTTATTAATTAATATAATCTATATGTTAAAAAAAATTAATATAATCTAATTCCCTTGGGGATTTAAAAAAAAAATGTTCAGAGTATTTCATTTTGTTATTTATCAATATCTTTATGAATGTAGAAAATAAAAAACATTACGTCACCTATTCCTTCATTCAATCCACTAACATTCTAAATTGTAATAACGGTCGGGCGCTTGTATAAGCAACCAGGCGTCTGCAATGCAAAAGGTAAAATATGCGCTGCAAATAACTAAAAACTTTGTTATGACATATCAATTCAACACTCGAAGTTTGTATTGTAACGGACAGTAAAATTTAAGAATTGATTTAATTGACAGAAGTAGGAGTAGGGGTGGGCAAAACCGAATCGCAAACTGAAACCGAACCGAACCAAATAATCGGTTAACCAAATTTTCGATTCGATTTTCGGTTCGTCAAAAAGCATTAACCGATTTTTCGGTTCGTCAAAGGGCATAAACCGTTTTTTTTTTAACGTGTAAAATTCGGTTAAAACTGAAACCGAACCGAAAAATCGGTTAATTAAATTTTCTGTTTGGTTTTCGGTTTATATAAAACCTAATCGGTTTTGAACCGAAAACCGAATTTCAGTTCGGTTCACCGAACCAAACCGCATTTGCCCAGCCCTAAGTAGGAGTATTCAACAAGCCAACTAACCAAAAAAGTGATTTGCTGATAAGAGGAAAATTATATTTACATTATTTCAAAAATAAAAGATAACAGGAAAATAATTATAAACCACATAATTGTGGGGCCAAATGATGAAAAGAAGTTCTTCTTGTACAGGAAGGCCGCACAGCGTGGAATCATATCAAGACAAGTGAAAATGAAAAAAGGCACAACAATGCACCTTGAAATTAATAATACCATACTGATATATATATGTCGGGTAAAGTTATGATTTGAGATTGAGAGAGAGAGAGAGGGGGTGGGGGGTGTCAATCGTTATCCGGGAAATGAAAAGATAATGTAGAGTATAAGTCATAGTCAAACATAAACCCAAGAGCCCAAAGAAATTATTCGCATGTATACTTGAAACAATTGGGAAGAACATTCAAAATCCCTAACTTGCGCAGCTAATATCAGTACAGGATTACAGAAAAGCAATGTATTGTAATATACAACCAAACCATGTTTAAATAAAATTGAAATGAATACAAAATTGTATTAACAGTGCAGGACATCAACAAGGATACAAATAAGCTTCTTATAAAGAAAAAATTGTGTTGTAGTTTGAATTGGACTATTTACCGGATTTACAGTGCAAGAATAGAACCAAGATCACATCAGCAGCTCAATAGTTGATGTCCTTATTCATTTCTGCACAAGTGGTTGTTGTTAAGTCCCGTCTTCTATAATTCCTCCGTTTTTGAGGATTAAGTTGTGAACAAACATGGAATAACTGTTGCATGCCGTGATTGCTGGCAATTAAGTTTCATGAGTTTGCTCCTCTTCTGATACCGTAGCCTCTTTCAAGTCAATCTGGCCTGCGCATTGGAAGAAAGAAACAATGTAGAAATTAATCCAACTGATACCAGATTCTGCGTGTTTAAAATCAAGAACTAGCTTGCTAATATTTATTTCTCTTTGAATTGCATCAATATTATTCTGCCACAGTTGCCCTGGTGAAAAACTCTACTCAACTACTGAACCTTCTTGTGGGTGGGGAAGTTTCATACCTAACAAGGAGATTAAAGATGGGACTGCCGTAGAAGATACATTTGACTTAACATTTGTACCTGAAATAAAAATCAAGGATCGATAATCTCTATTGGTTACACAATGCATTAACCAGTTATAAGGCCCAAGGTGCAATAAGCATGTCTAACTCGAGAAATTTAAAGTTAAATCAATGCATCAAATGTTAAATCATTTATGTTCTTGAAACTAAATCAATAATCATAATCTCACAAAGCCACATTAACTTTTCGAATATGGCAGCATTTACCTGAACTTTCCAGTGAGTTAAGGGCATCCGATTTCTTAAAAGTGAATCCAATAAAATTGGTATCTTTTGATGTCAACATCTGCATTATGGAAAATACAGTACATAATGGAAAAATTAGCATTATGATCATTTAAAGTTCCAATACCAAAAGCTGAAAATATAGGCCTACTTGACTCAGACAAATAATTCACTTATATTGCAAAAACTGAGAACTATTTCAGCGCCAGATAATACAGCAAGGAGATCATATCTTGGACAAAACCTAACAGCTGAGTATTCCTCCCATAACAGAGAATAACATTGAAACTGAACAAATGACAACTAAACCCTTCCAAAAACAGATCTAAAGCTCCATAGAGATATTTCAGAAGCCATAAAAATCACAAAAATATCATGGTCATTCTGATAAAAATTGTCAAACCTAATGAACTGAGCATTAGAATTAAATGATGAATTGTCAATTATAAACAAAAGTTCACAAGAAACTAGTCATACTGACATGTCTATGGTATGATCTTACACCATATTTATAAATATCCTTTTTACCCAAGTTTTTCAACAGAAGCTTCAATAATTTATTATACAAATTTGAAAAAATTTCATAAGAAAATGAATGTTTTCTCAAGTGGTCTCAAAAATAATGAACATAAGAGTACATGACAGTTTCAAAACACAAATTATGCATATAAAGAAACTGGTTACAAGCACTCCAATCTTGATGTTCTCTTTGCCCAAAAAAAAAGAAGAAATCAGGAAAGTCTTACTTTTTGACGTAGGAATATTCTAAATTTGCTACTAACTATACTAAAGAAGAGAGGTAGAAAGAAACAGAAACCAAAGAACAAATTTTGCAGAGTTAAATCAAATATCAAATAACAATATAAAATAACACTAGTTAACTACATTATTGCAGCACAGAACAGTAAGTTTAAAATAGAACATCCATAAAAATAATTAGAACAAAAAAAAAAAAAACTAGAGGCAGTCAGGTTATTGATTAGTTATAAACGGAGATTATTTAGGTTTATCAAGATCATTTAATTTAGTTTTTATCACACGATAGCATTACCTTCCTCCATGGTCCCATGCTTGGCATCGTGGATGGTGGACCCTCCAGCTGCAAAGAAACAAAGACTTAGCCAGGATTCTTTTTCATAGAAAAATGGAGGAAGATAAAGGAAATGAAATGCACGACTTGCAAACGAAAAATAAGAGCTCACATCTGGAAACTTCTCAAAATTTTGAGTGTCCAAATCTCCATTGACAATGGGCTTATATGCAGCTTCCATTTCATACAGCATATCCCACTCAACACACCTGAACCATGGATGTGCCTGAAAAATTGAACCACTTAGATAACCACCTCAACCCACAAAAGAAATGAAGATATGGATGAGCATATCGCATAGTTCCAAGGAAATGCACCAAGTTAAAAGATTAAGATCAAACAGGTTGTGCGCATTGCATCAAACATCCTGGGAGTGTTTATCTGATAATAGGAAGAAAGAATATACATATTGTTACAAAAGCAAATATTACCTTTAATTCATCCACTCCTCTGGTCCCCAGCCTTGTTTCAACATCACAGAGCAAGTGGCAAATAAGATCCTTGGCCTCAGTTGATATCTTTGGTTCATCAGGGAATTTGAGGCATGTTCTATAGTTGATTATCTAATAGAAGATGAAAAGATTAACTATGTTTTGGCGAATAGAAAGGATGCTAAGCAGATAACTAGAATCCAAAATTTACGCAACACAATGCTACCTTGCGGCATGTGATCCTGGGATCATCAGAACAGAAAGGAGGATAGCCCAAAAGCATCTCGTACATGATTGCTCCGAGGGACCACCAATCGCACTCCATTCCATATCCCTTCTTTAGCAAGACTTCAGGTGCCATATAATCAAGAGTTCCAACAGTTGAATATGCCTATGGAGAATTGATATAAATTAGTGATTTGTACCATGAAAGAAGCAATTCTCAAGAAGTATAACAAATGCAAAACCTTTACAAAAAATAACACAGCTTGATATACAAGCCGATAGCATCTAGTATAAATTATATAGCACAATCTCCTTTTATTTCAAAGGAAAAAATTGCTGAAAATTTAGAAAATGACAAAAGTAACCCTTTTGTGCCTGATATATATAAAGCTAATAGTCTAATACCAATGCACGGCGATTACGTTTCCATTGTTGTAATTTTTCTCTTGGCATTGGCCATGGAGCTCTATCACCACCAGAATGTCCTCCCACTTCATTTGTTTCTTGAGCAGAAATGTCTCCATTTTCCAGCAAAATTGTTGAGTACTTATCATCGAGGGGCTTGCACAAGCCAAAATCTGATAGCTTCAAATGGCCATTTTTGTCCAGAATCAAGTTATCAGGCTTTATATCCCTGCAAGATTCTCAAAGTAAAGACAAAGGAAACATAGAATTGTAATATTGTGAATCCATCAAAATTGAGATTAGGAAAACTATTGTGCTTCCAGGAATGTTAACCGTTTACTATTGAAAATAGAAAATGCATATGATTTGTGAACTAAACACTTGAGCCTCATTTAAAAAAAAAAAAAAGAAAAAAAGAAAAACACTTAAGCCTGGCATGATTATGAAGATCGAGCTAAGTCTCAGCAGTAGATAGACAAAATTGCCACTCAAATATGGACATAATGTCAATAACTCAACTGATCCCAGGGACTTTTGAGGCTTATAGCCACCCCACACAGTAATACAAAAAAATTTATGAGATTAATACTAATTACAAAATTGTCATACCTATGAACATAATTGTGCTGGTGAATTGAGTGTATAGCTAGAATGCTCTCAGCTATATAAAAGCGTGCAGCATCTTCAGAAAGAGTATCTTCTCTCATCAATAGGGTCATTATGTCTCCACCAGGTAAGTACTCCATGATAAGGTATAAAAAATCAGAATCTTGAAAAGAATAATAAAGTTTCACAATGCATCGACTATCGACTTCTGCAAGTAAGTTCCTCTCAGATCGGACATGCTCAACCTTAAAATAGACAGAGAAAAGGGAAAGAAAAAGAATTATGATCCACAGACATTACTATTATCCATGATGATGCACAAAATAAAGCATGCAAATTGACTTCATGACCAAACCAATTAAAAAAGGCAATATGAAGTTTTGGGTTAGGTTGAGGAAATCAGCATTTTTGGCAACAGATGCATCAGTTTATTTATTTATGATAACTTCGAAGGAAACTCTGCTTCAGTTTTTCCTTTGGAAGTTCTGCATACTGAGGATAGGTACAGATGATTGGCATGATGCTACCAATTCTCACCCAAAATATAACAGTCTATTGAATCAAACAACTAAACTAGAAAAGTTAGAGCACTACTCCTTTGGAGTTATTTTCCTATACAATTCCATAACAAATAGCTAAATAAATGTTGCAGAGAATATTAGGCACACATTAATAATGAAGGCAGCTGGCTGCTTCTAACATATTGATTTGAAATTGCTTTGCCTATTATAACCAAAGAAAGCATTGGTTTAATTGGTTATCATTCATTAATATCCTGGATGGTGCATTTGGCTGAATCAAACAAATTACTTAAGTGGATTGTTACTTTCCAACAGAATTATCCATAAAAGTGAAAACAAGATTTATTTTGATCATTATTCCAAATTTTGCTTTTGTAACCTCACCTGCCCACGGCTAAGCATCTCAGACTTCCTCAGTTTCTTCATGGCAAATATCTCTCCAGTGCTTTTGGCTCGGCATAACCTCACCTACATTTATTGACCATGTTAATAGATGAATGATGCACTGTTTACACGTCAAATATAATGAATGTCATGTTTAATTTTGATAAAAGTAGCATCGTTGAATTTCAAATGGAAACAAACAAGCATATAGGCCGCAGGCAGGGAAAAACTTTATTTATGAATAATGGCTAAAACATTAAATGCTTCATTGAAAGCGCAATACCTCAGCATCTAGATTTCATCAATCCTAAAGGAAAAATACAACAAGAGAATGTTGAAAATTACTACTCCATTGACTAATTTACCTCACCAAATGCACCCTTGCCAATTACAGTTAACTGTTCAAAGTCGTCAATTCCAATTTTACGCCGTTGCAGCCTCATATACTCAGTTTCTCTGCGCTCCAAATTCCTCATCATCTCCTCTTGCTCTTCATTTGATACATGAGCCTCTTGTGCTCTTCTTTGTAGAGCTTGACGTCTGAAAACAGGGTTGAACTTAAGATTTAAAAACGAAAGCAAAAATGGAAAAATGTTACCACGATTCGTTCATGCTACCGTTTCGTTTACTGATCATCTCTGATCAATTAATGCACCGGTATGCCAAACTAAACAGCTCAAGATGTATAAATGCTGAAAAGCAGGTGTGAAGTACAGGACCAAAATTTACAAATCTACCAAAAATAGGCGAACCAAATTAAATTATAAAAACACCAAAAAGGCATTATACAAGGGTTGTGTTTTAGGACCAAATCCGCATGCATTAAACATTGACCGACGATTGACTTCAATTAAAGCAACAATAAGAAATCGGAATTAAGGCAAATCTCAAATCAGAAAAGATCAAATTCCGGACCTATCTTTACGATCTTGCAGTCCTTGCAAGTAGTTCTTGTAGTGATTCTCTATAAACTGTTTGGCCGCAGCAGCTTTCTGCCTGGTGACAGGCGATGAAACGGAAACATCCGGACCGGAATCTAAGGCAGAAGTCCGATCCGACCTCAAGTTCAAAGCCCCTAGCCTTACTGTGCCATCAGCGCCGTCCATTGTGATCCAAAATCAGATCAAACTCAGAACAATAAATAATAATAATTATACAAGTAACAAAAAAAAAAGAAAAAACAGAAAAAAGAATCAGAGAGTCATTAGAAAGAATTGATTTGGAAGATTCAGAGTTAAAGTTCCGAGGAGAGATCTAAGGACGCTAGGTGTGGGTGTCAGTACAGTATAAGAAGAAAATGACAGATACATTTACAAACAGAGAAAGGAAATGGAAGTTTGAAGGAAATGAACTGGCATGCCTATATATATGGCTTCAAAAAGCTGTCTTATCTACGATTTCTTTTGTTTGTTTGCTTGTGTTCTGTTAGTGTATTTATTTGCTTGGATTTTTATTTATTTTAGAAGTAAAAAAAATTTCTTTTTGGGGGTGTTTCTAGGGAATGGAGTATAATCAACGCCATCGTTTTGGTCGCATGAACTGGAATCTGCAAGGATATTATAATCATTTCTGACTTTTAAAAGAAGAAACGTGTACAGAGATAGAGAGACAGGGAGTTCTCCTGGGCCTGCCTTTTGGCGACTTCCCTAATCTGTCGGCGGAGATCTATAGGAAGAAAGATATCTGGTGAGCGCGTGTAAAGTACGATAGATTTTGATTTGTAGGTGGCAAATACGTTGTTTGGATGAAAGTGAGTGTATTGCTTCTCACACAGGGAATGATTCGAGTCTCGTGGTGGTGCGTGCTGGTCTGAACTCACTCCCGAGTTAATGATAAAAGTAATAGGAAGTGGCTTTTGCTTACGGGCGATCTCATGGAAATTGCGCAGTCCACGGCTGCTGGTGACGTGGTGAAATAAAAATCGTGAAGTTCACGACTGGAATCCCGGTTCATGATAAAAACCTGGTCTGGTCCTCTTGGCTGGGCCTGGGTCTGCGTTGAACTCTTGAACCACACACGGCATGCACGTGACCAACGGGTTAAATTTAATTTATTTATTGTGCTAGCATTATTAGACACATTAAATTAAATATTAATCGGCCGATCAATGTAGGTAGGCAATTCATTTTCTAATTTCTATCACACTTTGGTGATGTAAATTTCTTGGCAATTAATGAAAAACTTCCCATATGTATCAAGGTATGTACTATAGACACATTGGAAAAAAAAAAGGTATGTACAGACTATATTTAATTTAATTTGGAGGATAAATAATTCCTTTTTTTAAGAGAGGATAAATAAATCTATAATTTTATAAGTTAAAAAATTTTGATTGTCCTTAATAAATTTGACTATAAAAATGAGTTGTCCTTTTTTTTCATAGTTAGAATTTTTAATTACAATTTCTATTTCCATGAATAGATGAAGTAATTTACCATCTTGGGGCTAACTAAAAGAAAAAAAAAAATAGATGAAGTAAATTTTTTTAGAAATAATAGTTGTAGTAAATTAAATAATGAGTCTACACTATTTTTTATTTTACAAAACCATTTAAGATGCCCATTAAATATTTTAAAAGTGGTAATAAATATTAAATGGCATATTTTTATATCTTAACGAATGTAAATGGCAGATTTATATTTGTTTTTAACATTAAAAATAGTAAATTAACGAATATAAATTATAAATTTCATGTTTAAATAAATGTAAAATAATTAAATTCATATGTTTAAATAAATGTAAAACAATTAAATTCATGGTATCCAATATGAATTTATACTACTATTATGTTTACAAAGAGGAAAAATACAATCTCATTGTTTAATTTTGGACAATATTACTATTTAATGACTCGATTTTTATAATATTACCTTGAGGTCATTAACTTTTAGATTCGTTAAACTATTTTATCACTTTCACGCTAATTTAGTGTTTTTACAGTTAAATACACATGAAAGACACTTTTGCCCTTAAATTTTCATCATATATTATTAATTTATAATATATATTATTTAAAGATATTAAAATTAAATTAAAATGGAAACTATGTTGCTGGAGTTATCAAACGGACCGAAGATTGTGGAGGTTGTAGATTTTGATTATGATTTAAGTTGCAGATTTTGAACGGAATATGTTTTGGTTAGAAGATGGAAATTTGTTTGTATATAACTTATATACTTAAATACAAGTATATGTATATAAATATATTTGGGAAATTTACAAAAATATCCCTATGTTTTATCTATATCTACATTTTTTCCCCTGTCTTTTTTTTAGTGGGCAAAAATATCCCTGCATTTCAATTCCGATAGACAAAAATACCATTTTGTCTATTTTTCTGTTAAAATAACGGTAGAAGAACCAAAATGTAATTTTTATGAGCCATTTCAAAAAAACTAAAAAATTAAGGGACTAGTTTTGAAATTTCATTTCTCCTTCCTAATACAACCAACGCCGCAAACCACCTCTACCATCGCAACCACTGCCACCATCACCACCACCACCTCTATTGTCAAAAGCGGAAAACAAATCAAAACAGAAGTAGGAAAAACATCAAAACGAAAATTGAAAGAAAAAACAAAATGAACATGGAACAAATAACCACCGTTCTCCGATCCGACACTGGCAAAGAGACTGGTCATTCAAAAATTGCGAAGAACAATTTTCTTCTCCCTCTCTGTTTCTATTTTTAAAAATCAAACAAATAACTCATTTCCATAAATCAAATTTTAACTTCCAAAAAACTCCTATTAATCTAATTAACACAGTAATGGCTGATTAAGTGTATGCAAAAACAGAGCTTTTACAAGTTGTTGGGTATTACAGAAAATGTTAGTATTTCAAATATAAACAAAGCTTATAAACAACTGGTTAGTAAATACTACCCTGACGTCTCCCAGCCGGAACTTAAAGAAAAGTATACAAAGATGTTTATTAAAGTTTAAAAAGCTCATTAGATTTTATCTGATCCCAAAACCAGAGCTTCGTATGACAAAGATTTGGACTTTGAATATTTATCTAGTCATCAAACCTAAAGAGTAATTAAATATGATCTATGTTGGAAAGAAGAAAGGAAGAGAAGCTCGTGACGAGGTGTATCTAATGCTAGCCAGTCAAAACGGCCGGAGAAGATGGATGAAGAGAGATCAAAAGATGATTGAATTTAATTAATTTAAATTTTTTTTATTTTATTTTTATAAGAAAAATATCAAAAACAGTCCTTTATTCTTCAGTTTTTTCGAAAAGGCCCGTAAAAATTATATTTTGATCATTCTACCGTTATTTTAACAGAAAAAATAGACAGAAGGGTAATTTTGTTCAACGGAATTGAAATGTAGGAATATTTTTGTTCGTTAAAAAAAAAAGACAGGGAGAAAAATGTAGATATGGGTAAAACTTAGGGAGTTTTTTGTAAATTTCCTAATATATTTTTATACTTTGTGCATAAATGCATTGTTTGAATGAGATTTTTTACTATACATGTAAATATAGGAATATTATATATATAATTTGCACATATATTTGTATGAATTTGTATAAAAGAATATAAATATATCCATCTTAAAAAATTATATTTACATTATTTTTAAAAAAAAATTTGATATTTACTTAACACTAAACTTCAAAAGTTGCTGGCACCGACCAGATCCTGAAATAATGAAATGTAATGTGGATGCAAGCTTCGTTGGGTCACATGATCGTGTAGGGGGTGTTATGATTGTTAGAGATTATAATGGCAATATGGTGGTAGCAAAGAATGTATCTCTTCCTCCGGTAACAACACCTACAGAGGCTGAAGCAATTACGTGTAGAGAGGCGTTTTCATGGATTAAAAACTTGGGATTGGGTGGTAGTGTGGTGATGGAACTTGATGCTAAGGTTGTGGTTGATCAGATTAATTCATCTTTATGTAATCGTACTTCGTTAGGTTATATAATAGATAATTGTAAACACTTAGTATCTCAAATAGGAAACATTTATGTTACTTTTGTTAAGCAGTCTGCGAATGAAGTCGCTCATACTCTTACTCGAGAGACTTCTTCTTCGACATATGTAAGGGAGTGATTTTCGGATCCTCCTTTGTTTATTCGACCTGTGCTACAGGCGGATTTAATTTAATAAATTATATTCATTAAAAAAAACTTCAAAAGTTGCTATTCACTAATTTGCCCCTTACTTATCCTTAGGGAAAGTTGATTCTTGAAATAGTGTATTTGAAAGGAAAACCCACATATCTAGCACACCTTTTAACTTCTTTTTTTTTTGACAAAAGTAGCCCCTTATTTACAAAAAAGTCCCCATGTTTATGACTATTCGACAAAAACTCCCTCATTATTTTTTTTCGGACACAAATATCCCTGAGTTTTAATTTCATTAACAAAAATACCCTTTTGTCAATTTTTTCTGTTAAAATAACAGTAGAAGGACTAAAATGTAATTTTACAGACACTTTTTAAAAAACTCAACAAAAGAAGGGACTATTATGAAAATTTGCATTTCAACCTAGGAAACCTACTTGGCCGACCAGCCCATCTGCTCTTCCACCGTTCTCCTCCCACCATTGCCACTGCCATCGCATCTCCACCACTGCCAAAACAAAATTCAAATGGGAAAATCCATCAAATGCTCAATATGATCCGATGATAATCAAGATGTAAATCAGAAATTGAAAATAGAGATCCACTTTTCAATTTTCGTTTAGATGAACAGTGGCTATGGAGATATGATGATTTGATGATTTAGATTGGACTGCCGATAATGGAGAGCTGGGTGGGGGTCTCGGACCAACACGGCTGCTCTTTAGAAACTGCTGGTCCATGGCGATGAGGAGGCGCGGCGGCGCTACAGCTTCTGGTCTTGATCGGTTTTTTCGTTTCTGTTCTTCGTGATTTTCCGGTGTCTAGACTCATCAGCATCGGATCGGAAGGCTACCAGTAGTATGAGCGTTGCGCAACTATCGTTTTCCCTTCCGACGGCGGCAAGGTGGCCTCTGGGTTACGGCAGCAGTGTAGATCGGGATCGGGGAGCTGCGAGTTGGCTGATGTTGAAGATGAGAAAATATCCCATCTAGTCCTCTATCTTGAGTTTTTTTCAAAACAGCTCGTAAAATTACAATTTGATACTTCTACTTGTTATTTTAACAAAAAAATTGACAAAATGGTATTTTTGTTAACGGAATGAAAACTCAGAGATATTTGTGTCAAAAAAAAAATAATGAGGGAGATTTTTGTCGAATAGTCATAAACATGGGGACTTTTTGTAAATATCCCTTTTTTTGCAATGGTTGATGCATCAAATTGGTGACCCATTAATAATGGGCCTTTATAGTAAATTGGTGACCGATTAATAATGGGCCTTTATAGTAAATAATGTTCATTCTGTTTTATAATTGTATCAACAATTTTAATCTTTTCTTTATTAGTACTCAATTCTTTTTAATTCTTAGGAAAAAAAAATTAAACTGTGGAGTTTGAACTTTCCATTTGTTTAATGGATGTATTTTATATAAACCCACTTTCAAAAGAAACATTCACTCAAGAAAATAAAATAATACCAACCGATTGAAATCGGTCGGTATTTAACGACCGATTCCCAACCAAATAATTTCGGTTGGTAATTATCAACCGATTTACAATTGAATTGTAACCGAAATTTGGCTAAATGAAATAAAATTAATAGGGACCAATTTCCAACTGATTTCCAACCGAAAATTACAACCGTTTACTAACTGATTGAATTTCGGTTACCGGTGCCATTATTTGCCGCCCCGATTACCAACCGAATAACAACCACTTACCAACCGTTTCATTGCCGACCGAATTATTTCGGTCGGTAATTTTCA
The DNA here is from genome assembly GCA_949640765.1 of Croton laevigatus. Lineage (NCBI taxonomy): Eukaryota > Viridiplantae > Streptophyta > Magnoliopsida > Malpighiales > Euphorbiaceae > Croton > Croton laevigatus. The sequence goes on along the minus strand of CATIWJ010046226.1, from coordinate 462 downwards.
TATTTTTCAGCTTACTAACCGAATTTAAATCGGTCGTAAATTATAAAATGTCAAAACCCTAAATTTAATATTTCCACCTGCGCCTCCCTCTTTTGTTCCGCCTCACTTCCTCTTCATCTTCTCTGCGATTTTCTCCCTGCATCGCTGCCGGCATTGTTAGCCTCCACCTCCTCCGTCTCTGCCTCTCTTGCACTTCACCACCTCTGCCACTCTCAGCCTTCAGGTACGTGGGTTTCCGTTTTTCTTTTGAGTTTGAGTTTGCGTTTATTACTCCGTTTTGTGAATTTTCTGGAAAAGCAAGGCTAAGCTAAGCTTGTGTAATCTTTCCACCCTCGCCTCCCTCTTTTGTTCCGCCTCACTTCCACTTCATCTTCTCTGTGATTTTCTCCCCGCATTGCTGCCGGCACTCTCAGCCTCCACTTCCTCCGCATCCGCATCTCTTGCCCTCTCAGCCTTCAGGTA
>CATIWJ010046114.1:0-23138 GCA_949640765.1 Croton laevigatus | reverse complement strand
AAGCTCCTGTATCAAGTAACCATGAGGAAAAGGAGGCGGGTGCAGAAGCAGTGGCAACATGTGCCTGTGGAGAGGTATTAGTAAAGGAAGGACGTGGTGGTGGGCGGATGGTAGGGTGCTTTTCTTGGAATATGCGACATTAATGAAGAGAGTGCCCTTTAGTGTGACACCATTGACACTTACCTAAAAGTGGGCGAGAGGTGGTCTGGTTGGGACGTGAGGTGTGTTTGAATTGGTTGTTGGGATAATTATTAGTAGTGATGGAGGTGGGGTTGAAATTATTGGGCTTAGTGAAAGTGGCGTGAACAGAGGCAGGCATGGGACCAAGAATAGGTTGAGCTTTGAGAACAAGTTCTCGATTAATGAGCTTCTCATGTAACTCCTCAAAAGAAATATGGGTGTCACGAGCATGAACAGCATCAATAACACCTTGGTAGGAGGAATCAAGGCCTTCAAGAACTCTGTCAGTAATATCCTCAGGATTGACAACATTATCAAGGAGGGCTAATTGATCAGTACATGCTTTTATAGCATGCATGAAATCAGTAACTGATTGAGAACCTTTGAAAATGGATTTTAGTTTGGCTTTAAGTTGTTTAATATGACCACGAGAGGGTTTGGCAAAAGTATTGGCAGGAGTGTCCCAAAGTTCTTTGGTGAAAGTGGAGCGAGAGATGAGAGGAACAATAGTAGGATCCAAGGTGCCAACAAGAGTGCCAAAAATGAGACGATCTTGTCGTATCCAAGTTTTGGAGGCAGGATTAGGCTCAGCAGTTGTTTCTGTTGTAATAAAAAGCGGTGGACAAGGAAAAGAACCGTCCAAGTATTTGAAAAGATCATAGCCAACAAGAGTGGCTTCAATTTGTAACTTCCACGAGAGATAGTTTGTGGAAGTAAGCTTTATAATATTAGGGAGTGAGACAACAATGAGTGGGCATTTAGGGTCAACCTCATTTGGGATAGTATTGCTGGCCATGATAAAGAGGAAGAAAAGATTATTGATCAGAACACTATCTCTGATACCATGAAGAGAATGGAAAAGGTTCAAATATATTCATATGAAGATACAGTATTTATAATACAATAACAAAGCCTAAAGACTAGGAAAAACAGCTAACATAAGAGATTATAAATAAAATTGGTTACAACAAATTATATCTACACAGAAGATTTTGACAGCTAACTCAGGGATAAGTTGAGACTAAGTCTCAACAGTATCAGTATCCTTTACACAGTGAATTCTGTCCAGACGGTTCCCTCCAAGACGGTCAGGGAATTTCCTGTTGCAATCATTACCACTTTTATGAAAGAAATACTTCATTCATTTCCAAAGTTAACCAAATCAAACAAAGAGTCCGAATCAGGTGCAGTTATCTTCTAATCACTCAACTTAATTAACTAGAATTGATGTTTGGTTTCCGATAAATTACACACAGTAGTCAAGCAAATACATTGATTTTCAGTATATTTTTTTTTCTAAATTAAGAGGGAGAAAAAATTCTACCTCTGAGGAAGTGAACCGCTTGCTTTACGAGATTCTGCCATGGCAACAATCCAATTTGGAAGTGAAGCTAATGAGTAAGAAACGAAATTCAAAGCGAAAAAACCTGAATATGTCTGATTTCTGAAACTTTCTTCTTGGAAGAACACTATAATTATGTAGTTAGATTTCACAACTGTGTGCTAAAGAATTCATTAACAAAAATACTATAATTTTTTGTTTCCTGCTTTAGTACATATATTTGTGAAGATTACATCAAATATAAAGTAAACAATTTAAGAAAGCCTCACTAAAAAATATCTGATTTGAGTTTCTAAAACATTCAAGAGATTGTGCCACTGAGATGGTTATGCTCATTAAAGTAAGTGACAATTATCATCGTTGGTTCTTCTAGGCATCTTTTTGCCTCCTTTCTTGCGGGGCAACCTCTTAAGGTACTACATTTGTAGTATCCCCTGCGATAAAGAACCAAATAAATAAGCATGATCCCAAAATAATAATAATAATAAAAATAAAATAAAATAAAATTAATAAAATGACATCATTTGAATTATTGAACTTTCAAGTGTGTTAAGAACCTGAGCCCAACCTGAAAACCTGAGTTGACAGGTGAGTATTAACCAGCTTTATAAACTCTTTTATGTCCCTTACTCCTATCTAATGTGGGACTCTAACACATCCCCTCATGCCTAGATTTATTTGGAACGTGACATCGGCAGTTTTTCTGTAGGAGATCACCCATTTCGGATAGTGCGAGCTTGGTTTCTGGGCTCGAAGTGAGATCAATCTTGGGTTCAAGATTGAATAAAATATTCTAGCTTAGCTCGCTAGGATGAAAACTCGGCTTTTGTAGTATAATAGTGTTGGAGACAAGGCAAAAGTTTTATGCTAGTTGGACATTGATCAATTTTCCTCTTTTGAACAGTAAATTAAGTTTTTTAGTGAAATTAGTATTTAAACCCCTGACTTTAGGCTAAGAGTTACATCACTCTAACTATTTTTTGTTGGATATGGATTAATACAATTGAGTATATAAGATATGTAACAATTTCACAACACGAAAATTAACAAAAATGTGCTATTTCAAAGTTTGAGATTATATATGTAGATTTACCTAGGATATGGAGAACCTTTAATTGGCTTTTGCCCATATTTCCTCCATGAATATTCATCAGAAGGAACATCTGCCACCTTGGAAATAATTGCAGGCACCTTTATGGATCTTATCACCTTTCGTTTCCTTTTTTTTCTTTGACATAGGCATTTTATACCAGTTGTATCCATATTAACATTGCTGTCTCCACCTCTTCTACTAACAGCACAACTTCCTATTGACTCTTGTGAAACCTGATAAGATAAATGAAATGAATATCCATAAAATATTACCATCCATGCTTAAAGATGCTATAAATGACCATATTATCATGGAAGTTCTCGCCTAGCTTATTTTGTTATTCAGGACACACATCTTTATAGCTGTAAATTTACATTTGGAAGTTCTTTTCTTGTCGTAAATAAGAGAAAATACTTACATCCGTGTATATATCAACCACCTTATTATTATTTTTTTCAATTATTTTTGGACGTTTCATCAAATTTTTTTCTGTAAAAGTACACAAATACCCTATTTTGTTTCTTTTATTACTAGTCTAACAATGCCTTAGCAAAAATGGTATATCTAAAAGAAGAATAATACTACCAAAGCTTCCAATGGATTGAATCAGACGGATCAGAATTCTCTCTTACTCTTACCTTTGCCCCCACTTGTGAGACAGCTTCATCAATAGCTGCTTCATTTCCAGTTTTATCAATGGGTTTTGCATCACGCCGGGAACCTCTCAAACCCTGGAAACCTCTCAAACCAACTCCTTTGCGCCTCCATCGAAGCACGACCTTTTCTAGAATCCCAACAGCCCAAATTATGTCGCGCTGCTTCCCAGCCTGATACTCTATTACATGAGCCTACCCAAAAACAGATGTTAATAAATAATAATATAGCATACATTATCAACTTGCATGTGGAAGTTGATACATCTAGATTCAAAGTTTCAGAGTAAATAGAAATCAGGAAGTTACAGTGAAAACAAAGAAAAAAGCAATACCTGTATCTTCATCACTTTCTGTCTTGATGCTATAAAATCCTTGCGAGCTTTCCATCTTCTATATTTCTTCTGAATAGATAAAGCAGCCGAATTATAATCAAGTGTGTTGCGAAAAGCCAGCTTTGACCTAGATGAAAGTGTTTGAATATCAGCAATGCCATATTCATCTGTCCCATTAGCAGAGGCAGCGCCTTCTCTCCGTTGCCGCTTTCTGAAAGAATGGGCTCTGAAAGCGGATTGTATTCGTGCAGCTGCATCACCAGCAGCACCAGCAGAAGAAGGCAAATTAAGTTTCGTAGGACGCTCAAATTCTTCAAAATTTGCAACTATATGAACTAAAGCAGTACGAGATTCAGCTGTGTCGATGCTCATTGAATTTGGAAATGAATCTGATGGATGAGAAACAGAATTAAAAGAGTAAAAACCATATGCAGAGATGGATTCTGTTGTGCTCAGATTTCTTGTTGAATGGATTTGCCTAGAGCTTTCTTCTTGGAAAACAAAGCAATTCATTTTCTAAGTTGGGTTTGCCTTCCTCCCCAATCCAACAATGTCTCATGTGCAGTAATTTTTTATCGTCCATAGAAGAAGAAGAAGAGAAATGATTGATTAGAAGCATCGACTTTCGAAGAAATTACGCAGTAGGTTACTAAAAAGTCTGTTTATGTATATAATCGTTGAAGAGACCTTTACTGTGTAAATAACATGCTTTAAATGGATATCAATTAAGGCGGCTTCTTAAAAAAAAGGTAACCAATAATCTAAGTCAACCTTTTACTTTGTAAATAACATGCTTTACATGGATGTCAATTAAGGCGGCTTCTAAAAAAGGAACCTATAACCTATTGCAGGATGAGAAGCTCAGTCTTTTATATAAACTTGTACAACGGAGTAAAACTAAATTGGGGCACATCACCCCACAATGTGGTTCTGTCTGCACCGGATCTGAATTATTCAGCATTCAGCGCGAGGGTTTTATACCAAAAAGAAGGTACACATTATCGTGCTCAGTCATCATTCATATTTTTATATGCAATACCAATTTTGGCGTTTGCAAGGAAAGTCCGTTTCGCTTGGGTCGTAGACGCATTGCCGGCTCAGGAATTAACTTTCTGGCTCAAAAATCACATTTTCCAGAATATTAACCAATATGAAACCAAATGAGCTTTAAAATTTTCTGGCAAGCCAACCAGTTAAGTGCGCATACAACAAGAAGCAAGCATGCTAAATTTCTAAGCAACAGTACAATATAACAGATTACTGTTCCAACAGAAATCACATGTCAAGAAATTCCTCTCCTCGTCTTCTTCCCAATCAACTCTTCTAAAGCTGCTGAGAATTAAGAACGAATAATTATAATTTCTTCTTTATTATTTCAGCAGCCTGAGAAAGTATACTTGAAAAGCTTTTCTCGCAACATAACGACCTTTACTGCTGGAAATTCTCAAACAACAATGCATGCCCTCGTTTGTAGTGGGAGGCACGTTCCGCTCAGTAACATACAGAAATTATGTAAACCTGTAATTTGAGCACAATATAAAACAAAGTCTTTCCCACTTAAAAGGTTATTTTTTCAACATGTTTGTACAATCATCCAAAGATCATCTGCTTCACTAAAACAATAAATAAAGTTGTGCTGGAGAAGCAGCAGTAACAGCTTGTGCAGCCAAAGTGACTGTCCTCAAGATCGACATTGCATGCAAAACCTGTGCACTGCTGTGAAAATGCTGCTACAATTTACAAAGACGATGTGACAATAATCAAGCTGTTGCAGCAAGGCTTGGATGGAAGGCAGTGCCACATGCAATCCATTGTCGCTTCCTCCCACGTGGCACTAAACAACCAGGAACCTTTAGCCATTCCCTGCTTTTCACATCATAAGTAACTAGTCGGTTCATTTTTCGTGATCTCAAAGACAACATGAGCAAGCCTTTGTTGCCCAAGCAAGTCATCCTAACGTGCTTCCCATAAAATTCCAAGCACCATATGTTTGGCATTCTGTCAACCTCCTTCCACAAGAGAGTCATCTTCTGTAGCTCCCATATGCACACGCATGTGGCTGCATTCTTTGTCAGCAATCCCACAAGCATGATTCGGCCGCCACACTCTGCAAGCGTTTGGTCAGTTAGATGGAGTGGAGCTGGTATTATAAATTGCTTCCACACCCCAGTATTCATGTTGTATGACACCATTCCATCAGGGTCAGATCGCATGAAATAGACCGTACCATCAATGGAAACTGCCTGTGACCGGAAATTCAGTGATAGCGGTAACTTAATATTAGAAGGCATGCTTCCTGGTCGAGTCCAAGAATTCTTCATTGAGTCATAAACCTCATGCTCACCATCACAGCAAACCCAAAGGATCTTGTAGCTGCCACTGCAGCTGGATGCATTTCCATCTAATGTCATCCCCACTGCAATCCGTGACCAGACTTTAACTGACCTGGCTGGCAACTCTTTGAAAGACTGAGTCAGAGGATTGCAAACATAGAAATTTCTGTGACCAATATCAATAAAGCAGACCAGACCTCCAGCTGAAACGACTGGCAAGACAATCATCTTAGTGGGAAGAGAAGAAATAGAGGGGTGGTGCCATTTTTTCAAGGAAGGATCATACATTGCTCCAGAATTCACATTTTCATGTGTGATAGTGTAGAACCAGGGATTGGCATGTGGAACTTGAGCACAATGCTCAGAGAAGCTCTCAGAGTTCAGTAAAGAATTCCACTTTCGACAAACTGTGCGAAAACGGAAAAATGTAGCAATTGGAAGCCTAGCAATGACTGCTTCAAAAAGGTCTTCAGGAAATTCTTTCCACAGTTCTTGTTCCATGACTTCAGATGTAGCAGTAGTTCCTAGTAACTTCCCCCGGTTCCTCTCCTTTCTAGATTTCTTTGAAGGTGGATGCTTGGAAGGTTCCAACATCTTGGAACTTCCAGATTTTCCAGCTGCCATCACAAGATCGCAGTAATCATCTGCAGAACCATCATGGATATCAAGGATGCACCATCTGTTAAAAGGAACAAGAATTTATATTCCTGAAATCAAGTAATTGATTCACTGAATGCACATGCACAAAATTATTTGGGTGAACGTAATTTCTAAGATGAACAGATGGAGACTCATAACATGTAGCTTAAGATACTCCACATCTGTCATAGCAAGCCAAGAGTATTATTTCCCAAGCAAAGTTTACAAGACATTATACAAATGATAGCTAAGGCAAAAATTTAACATGTGTGCATGCATCAGCAAAGAAATAAGAAAAACAAAATCAATATTGTATTGGTGATGATATAATTGTCAAATACATTGAGAATCTCAAAGAAAAAACTTTGAAGGGAAATTGGATGACAAGCAGAGGATGTGCATATAAAGGGCAGTGCAGAACTGCAATCAACAAAATGGGAAAAAATATGTATATAACAGCAAGGGAGGAAACATGAATACGGACAGAAATCTTTTGCGAAGCATGCAAATGAAAAAAAAAATGTAAACTTGAAATACACAATCTTTTTTCACACAAATGCCATGACATAAGAAATGATATTATGATATTATGGTTTAGAAGAAGCTAAGTATTCAATTCTGAAATTTGATAATGGATTATGAATCAGCTAATTAGAGAATTTGGACTGGTGGGAGGAGTACCATGGATTTTAAGAAAAACTGCCATTTGAGTAAGAAAACAAGACAAGAGTTCATTGCATTTCACAGACAGATGTATCATTCTCCGGGATCCCTCAGGAAGAGCAGATCTCTCATTCAAAGATTGAAAATTTTTACCAAAAATGTTCGCCATTTATGGATTTCAATGCATCGACAAACACCAAATAAAATTGTCCAGATCAGGAGATTTCTTCTTTTTCCCAAATGTATCCGCAAAATCTACTATATCCACATTATCATGGCTAGAAAAGAAAGTGGTAAAACTCATTATATAATTTTTTGCAAGTTAATTGGTTTCTTATGTACTTCCTTTTTCTTCATATGACAAAGATTTTTTAGCAGAAAATTAAGTAACTACTAAAACATGGAGCTCTTTGACAATTTAACGAAACCAAAATAAAAAATACAAGATAGGATTCTATTGACACTATTTCTTATTCTATTTTGGGTTGGGGAAGAGGAGACAAAGAAGCCTAAAGCTATTACAGTTTCCATCTACTTCAAATATGACTCACTACCTGACTTCAACTATAGCTCTTCCCAGTCAGAGTTGACTGCAATAGAACGTTTGAGGCTTATTGCTATGTTGCATGGAAAGTCCACCCTGCTGACATATCCAAAACGTTTCCATTTCAGACACTCCAAGAAACTCATCGGATACTTTTTGGGAAGAGAAGGGTGAAAGGAAAAATGCACGAACACTTAAAATCCAAATTTTGAGAGAACAAAACAAGAGGAATCTTGACTTTCGGTGAAGGTCGAAATATTTTTATATTTATAATTTGACCCTTAACATTTAGTGTTTATATATTTTCCCATGTATAGGTATCCTATATTTTCCAATATGACGTTTCCATGTATCCATTTCCACGTTTTTGTATCCATGCAACTTAAGCTTATTGTCTAACAAAGCATTATTGAAGCATAACCATCATCTCCCAAAACTAAAAGAAATAACTCTTTCGAAAAAACAAATATCAGAATAAATATAATGAATTGTCAGAATTCTTCTTCAAGACATAATTTTTGCAACAGTTTTTAACTCAACACAGTTTTTAACTCGACAGTATTGCAAGAAACAAAAAACAAATGGGAACAAGGTACAACCCACTGACTACTTTCATATAAGGGTTGTTAAACTTACAAGTAACAAACCCAAACAATCACCACCCATGCAGTATGTATTTGTCTCAACTGGTCTTTGTGCACAGTCAAAATGATAAAATTGACACAGCTAATGGAGACCAAATGTATCTCAGTAGGATGCAATACCCCAGTACACATGCTTAAAAGGCCTAATACATCAGCTCAAGTTAAAACTATTACACAGAAGAATCCATGCTGAGCATGTTATCAAATAATACAAAACTTACTACACCTAAAGGGAATATACTTATGGAATTAATTGCTCTTCTGTAAAAGAAGAAGCAGATATATACTGCACAAAGCCATAAACTCTTCAGGTGGAATTATTGACACAACAGTATGTTACTTATTAGCAACAAGTAACTACTTGCCAGCACGCAGCTGACAGCAATGCAGATAAATACACGGGAGAGAATAGAAAAATGTTAACATTCAAAGTGAAATATGTTTTCCTGCTTGAATTAAAGATATATGGAATAAATAAAACAGGAACCTGTTCCATTAATTCATTGCTTAATAACATACACCAGGTGTTTTCTCTTCCCTAATGCAAATACATGGGTACTCTGAAATGAAACGATAGCCAATAAACTAATTAAGCTGGCCCAAATTAGAAATTAGAACAGATAGACGCTGAAAACTTTAATTTTCTCCGATGTTAAAAGGAGAAGATGCATGAAATTGCAATAACCGGTAATGGCATAGCATCAAGATCATCCATGGAAGTAATCATAGTCAAATTTCGAAATAAAAAATCAAATAAACTAAAAAAAAAAGGAAGGAAAATAAAAATAATAAGCATTAGAACCGCATTGCGTGGCTGAACACGGCAAGGTTAATCACAAAAGTCACCCAACTTACCAAACTCAATACCACAATTGGACAGCAATTACTAAAATATTAACCAGAAAACAAAATAACTACAGAAATAATACTAATTAAAAAATTTAAAAACAGCTACAGCGAAATTAAACAAGTGAAATTACAGTTTCAGTCCATCGAAAGCGAAATGGAAGATCTATAGAGAAAGGAAGAAAATAGAGAGACCTGTTTTGATTGCCGTTGTGATTGTGGTGGTGAAACTCGAGAAACGGCTGATGATGGAGATGAAACGGCGGAGGAGGTGGAGGAGAACCGTAGAGATTCAACAGGTCTTGAAGCTGACCGATTAGCTGCCTAAGCATGGCCAGCTCTTCTTCCATGCCCTGACAAAGAGGAGGAGGAAGAAGAGAAGGCGGAGAACGAGAGACGCCAGGCCACTTTGCTCCGCCGTAGCGCCACGACGCCACCAATCAAAAAACCCCTCAGCAGCTGAGCTGTGCCCGTAACCGCTCAGGCTAGAGTACTAGACTATACCAGACCAGACCCGGAGAGAAGAGAGCCCAAGACCCTTTCTCTCTCCGTTTTTTTTTCTTCTGTCTCTTTATGGCTCGCTCGCTCTCTATTTGTGTAGCCAATGGATTTTTACCACGTCATCTTTTGGATCCACTAGTTAAAAATTTTTCTCAACCCAAATGAACACCACTGCACTTTGTCTCCGTAACGTATTGTAGTATTTTTCTTTTTTCTTGCTTTCTTTTTTAACCCCTTTTATTTCTTCTTTTGCGCGTTTCCAACTCATGGCCACTTTTGTCATTTCCGGCTTTTAATTTTTTTGTTGCCATTGATTGTAAAATATTCTTTGCATCTTGTGATTAAGAAAAAAAATATTATTATGATAATGTTTGATTCAATATAGAAATCCATGTTTTTTGACATAAATTTTGCATAAATAATGAATAAATTTTCCCTTAATATATTTTTCCAATTTAATGTTAATCATTGATAAAAAAAAAATACAAATACATCTTAGACTTTGTTAAATTCATTGAATGTAAAATTATAAATTTAACACAATTTAAAATTAATGTATAGATTAAGCATATTATTTATATAAAACTAAATAATTCACATTAGAACCACAATAAAAGAAAATATATAATTACGCTTCAACAAAAGAAATACTATAAAGTTGGTCTAATTTTATCTTTTACAAAAGATTTTGTATTTCTAAAATTTATATATGTATTTTTTGGCAAATCTAAAATTCATATTATGATGATGGAATGTGATTTCATAAATTGCATCTAATGTATGTTTTTTAACTAAGATTTTATTTATATGTACTAGAATTCAATTAATCGTTCAGTGAAATATCAAATCACATATATCGATTAATCCAAATTTCAACTGAATAAAATAATTAAAAGTGGCAAACTTTTTTCACTGAATCATGTTTTTCTTAACAAACTAAAAAAAATTTAAAATATATATTCTATGTAACTAAAAAAACTTTATATATATATATATATGCAAATAAATTGAAACTAGTTGATACATCATAGTTATAGTATATCTATAAAATATATAATAGTTGAGGATTGAGTTATTAAAGAAGGGAATTGCCTCATTGATGGTGTTTAATTAATTTGATTTTTATTTTTCATTTAGAAGAAACAACATTAAGTTGTTTTGTTTAAAGAAACACATGTGATTAGACATTTTTCCACTGTTTCCATAATACTTTCAATTTTAGAGTCAAACAAATAGTTTTTTACTTTCATAAGTCAATAATTTAAACCAGTGTTAACTTTTGACTGAACTAAGCTTTATTTATTTTTTACACAGTCAGTAGCTTTATTTATAAAATTTTAAAACACAAAACCAACATATGGTATAATTACACATTTAATAATACTACAAAAAAGAAAAGATACATGTGAGATTACTTAAAGTTAAAAAATAATCATACGCGTTTAGGATTAAAAAGAAACAGAGACTAATAATTTTGATTCCATATTACTAATATAATTCCCCTCAATTTTTTTAAACTTTTAGCATAGTCCAAAGCTAAAATTAACTTTAATTTGCTAATAAAAAAAAAAATCACAGTAGAGTGTGAAATTAGTATTCTTAGAACCAGAAAGAAAAATAGAATTACTCCATTTTTTAAAAATGATTAGTTCTAACTAATTTCAGAAAGAATTGAAAAAAAAAATATCAATAAATCTATAAAATACACTTATTTATATTATTTTTAACCAAAAAAATTAAGGGTAATGAGGTAAAAAAAATGGAAATTCAACACATTTCGAGTGCATATGATACCCTCCGTAAAGTAGAATATTTATATTGGCAAAAAAAAAAAAGTAGAATATTTATTTGACTAGCCTTCCACGTGTGCGTGGATAGAGGTTTAATATTATTATGGTCAAGAAGACCACAACCCAAAGACCCACCTTTTTATGAACCAGGTTTTTCTTTTGTTTTAGCTCAAATCCAACGGCTCAGATTTAATCTATTATTTTTGCCCTTTCTTCGTTCCACGCACACGGCATGATTGTCTTCCCACTTTTTCTAAATTTATGATGATTTTGTTAGAATTACGGAAGCACCAACTCCATTTCCCCACTTTTCTTGTTAAATGTCATTTTTGCCCTTCAATGAGTGGTAATTATCATTCGTCCCCTCCCCTCCACTTTTTTCTTTCTTTCTTTTTTCAGTTTCATAATTCGTAGTAATTATGTATATTATTATGACTTTGAGTTTCAGCAGGATAATTATTATGCGCATTTTCTTTTTAATAAATGAAAAAATAATGATGAGGAATCCCAAAATGGAGCTACAAAATCCTACACAAATGTATTTTATTATAAGTAATAATGGAATATATTTTTTTCCCAATTTTTTTTTTTTAATTCCTTGAAATTGATTTTTTTTTTTTTTTAATCTTCTTCTACCTAATGAAGCTGCTACGGTTAAAATGTCACAAGCAATAGAATTCTTCGAAGTTATGTGGTAAGTGATGAAACATCAACAACCTAACCTTCTTAGGGTTTTTGCTTTTGCTTCAATGTAGCATTTGAGACTTTTTTTTTTTTTAATATATATTTGTTAATTATATTAATTTGCTACCAATACTATCACTACAAAACATAATTAATTATTATGAAAGAAAAATTTTGTATTTTATCACATAATTTGAGATTTTTAACTTATTATATTAAGTTTTTTCTATAGGTTGGTATTTAGGCTATTGTAGTTTTTATTTTTACTTTTTTTGGGAGTTAGAACTATTCTCTGAATTTTATGTTCTAGGTGTAAAATATATATATATATATATATATATATATATATATATATATATATATATCCATTTTCCAAGAAAGCAAATTTTACGTTCTATTATATTTATATTGAGTGAGATATTTGGTATTTGCTTAGTAAATATATGTTGTTTTACAAATTAATTTTGCAATTTTATTCATTTAAATAATTATAATATGGTTATTATTTACGAGAGGAAAAATATTTTTTTGCATATTTAACCTATCAATTGTTTAGATTCATTGTGAGTGAGGGATTTTGAAAGGGAATCAATGGTATTAAACATAAATTTTAAAAAATTATGAGTACAAATAAAAAAAAATATAACTAAATTTTTTCACAATAGTATAAATTCACTTAATACCAAATATAAATATTCACAATTTTACTTATTTTGAAACTAATTCATATTTTATTAGTTTATATAAATAAAGCACATCAAATTTTATATAATTAAAATGTAGATAGTAACCATAAACAACTTATACTTGATCTCATCAAACTTTCAATGGATAAATTTTTTAAAACTAAATTAATTTGGTGCAAACGGGTTTACAATGATCTATGATATTCATATCCATTATTAACATTCTACTTCTGTGTTATAATTATTAGTGTCCCATTCTATATTAATTTTATCGTAAAAAATCACAATTTTAATAATTAATTTAATTTAATTTAATTTTTACACTTTAGTCCATAATAAACATAATTATAGTAAACTTAAACTATCTAAAACTATTCTAGTAAAATGGTTTATAGATTTTTTAATATTTTTCAAACAGGACACTAATTTTAGAACAAGGTAAAGGAAAATAATCTGTAAAAAAAAAAAAGTGAGGGTAAATGAGTGGTGTAGGATGTAAAAGAGAAGGCGGAGTATTTAGTATAAAGTAGAAAGTAATGAATAATGATGAAAGAAGGAGGCTAAAGTTAAGGTAATAGACAAGTCTTTTATTTTTAATTTTTGTTAAAATGAAATGATTAGGTTTCAAAGAGTATGGGGTTGCGGTGGGTAATCATTTCATATTGTCTAGGGAAGGGAAGATAAGCACTTTGATTCAATTTTTCTTCTTTTTTGATTGAGCATATGCATCATGTCTCATAATTATCATCATCATCATCATCATGGATTCCCTTCTTTTACGTGTGTCCCTTTGTTAGTTTTATGCTCCTTTTTGGATCTAGAGTTGGATTTCTTCTAGGATCATGCTTTCCAATTTTTTGAATACCTCCGTGTCCTTATATACTTTCAATAACATAGTCTTTATTAAGTTGATGGATTCAATTTTAATTTAACTTTGCAAAATATATGAGTTCTTTTAGCATTTAGATTCAAATTTTACTTTTTTTTTTGCAAGAAAGAAATAAAGAATATCAGCTCGCATATATTTATTCGAAAGGAGTAAAGGATTGTACAAACCCAAAAGGTGGCCTAGTGGTAAGGCACATATTTCCTGAGACCTGAGGTCCCGAGTTCGAGGTTTATCAATCCCCTTCCCTATATCTTCCAAGTAGAATAGGATATCTATATATTAAAAAAAAAAAAAAGAGGAAAGGATTGTACTGTTTGATGAGTCCAAATGTGAGAGACCTTCAAATTAATTAACCAAAATTCTTTCAGGATGAAATTGTAATTACCTCTTTTTTTTAAAAAGAAAAAAGAAATTATAATTATTTCTCTTTTGAAATTTGGATGGTGACTAGGGAAAGCATTGTGACTATTCAATGAACCAATGATAGCTTTCAAGCCCATTAATTCAAAAGCCCATATATATGTTTCTAGAGTGAGGCCTACTAGCTTTCCATCCTCAGAGCTCATGTACAAGCTCAATGCATTTTTATGTTTTATAGGCCTTTAGGATAGGTGAGGCTTGGAATTGAAAGCGCTATTTTTTTTTTTTTTTTTCCAAACTAAGTGAAAGCAAAATACACTTGGCCAACTTTTAATATTTGATTATTTCTTAAATTCCATATTTTTCAAATTATTAAATAAATATCATATTTCCTAAATTATTAATTAAATATCATATTTATTTTAATTACTAATAAATATGTATATTAACTTGTATAGTATAGTATATAAAAGTAGGTATGTATATATACAATTATTGTGAACAATGAATATGTGTATTTGCCTATATATATTTATATTTCACATAAGACTTAATATATAAATTCACATGTGATGTTTGAATTAATTTTCAAATGGCACCCTAACATTTGCAAATATTAATTAAAGCATTCATTAAGTATATTAATTATATTTTTTATCCTCCTCATTTTGAGTCAATATGTATTATTGTTAAATAAAATATAAAATGATATATGTTACATTTTAATTACATTAAACAAATTACAAGGTTAATAATGCAATATGTATTATATGAATTTTATAAGAATCGAAATAGATTCCAATCCAAAAGGTCATGGGTTCAAATATTGGGGGTAACTAAAGGCAAAAAAAAAAAAGAAATAGGTTCCAATCTCAATTTTTGCAAGTACATACACCATCTATTCATTTTTCATATCACCACAATGTATTTATATTAGCAAAGGTTAGTGTCTTTTTTCAAACCAAAGGAATTATTGAAAAAAAAAATTATTCCTTGACAATGAAAGACTAGTGCTTGCCAAGTTGCCATTGCAAGCATTATTAGTTGCAATTATTGGAGACAGAAATTTGTAGTACTTCAACGCACGGGCAACAAAAAGACATAAATTGACATTCTCTACGAGAGGTGGAAGCTCCTCTATCTCTATTTGAATCCTTCCCACTACATAATTTCGCTGATTTTTATTTATTAGTACAAATACTGTTCTTATTATTTAGAACGAACATCCACAAATAGAATTCCACTTTGTTCGATCGATTGTATCATTAAATATTAATAATTTCAGAATAAATTCAAAGAAAATCAGTATATCCTAAAAATTCTAATTTCTTTGTAGCAGGTGACACATGACTCAACAAATTCTTACCAACCAAATTCCAAGCCAAAGATTACTTCTTTTCTAATTATAACTTAATAATAACTTTCCAATTCCATGCACAAAACATGACAACAATATTTTTTTTCCACACTACAAATTTCTATCTTCCTTTAAAACGCATTTCATTGCATAGCCTTTACACTCGATCACATACCCACCATGTCAAAAACTGAGGAACACATTTTCCGAAGCAGATATCCGGCGGTCCCGGTGCCGGAAAATATGACGATACCGGAATTTGTACTGCAAGGTGCTGAATTATATGCAGAAAAGGTAGCATTTGTGGAAGCCGCGGCCGGAAAAGCATATACTTATGCAGAATTGGTTAAAGAAACTAAAAGATTTGCTAAGGCCTTAAGGTCCATTGGGCTTAGAAAGGGCCAAGTTGTAATTGTGGTGCTACCAAATATTGCTGAATATGGTATTATAGTATTAGGAATTATGGCTGCTGGTGGAGTTTATTCTGGTGTTAATCCTGCTGCTCATGAATCTGAAATTAAGAAGCAAGTTGAGCTTGCCAATGCTAAATTGATTGTCACTAATTTTGTTTGCTATGGACAGGTAATCCGATTAATTGTTATAGTTAGTGTTGTTGGACTCGGCTCGAGACAACGAATCAAGTGCTAGATCTAATTATGATTTCACATGATCAATTAGGACTGACTGGTCTAATTAGTTAATTCTAAGTATTCAACTAGAAGGTCCGGCTGGTCTAGCCGGCTACTCTAGTCGAGTCCAACAACACTTATTTTTTATTTTAGAAGTGTTTGTGATTGTTTAAACTTTTGGCTTCTAAAAAGCACTTATAAATAACCAGTATTTTGTTACTTTTATTAAAACAATTTATAAGCATATTAAAAATCTAAATAAATAAGTATTTTAAGTTAAAAAAGTTTTTAAAAATTGCTTTCAAATCTCTTAATAATAATTATTATTGTTATTATTATGACAAAATAACCTTAAATTATTCAATTTTTAGGTGAAGGATCTAGATATACCAGCGATCGTACTGAGCGAAGAGCGAGTGGGAAACGCCATGAATTGGGATGAACTGCTGATTGCAGCTAATCGCGCCACGGACAATTTCCCGCACGAGCAGGTCAGCGGGGATGATTTGTGTGCGCTTCCATTTTCTTCAGGCACAACAGGGATGCCGAAAGGAGTAATGTTAACGCATAAAAATTTGGTATCCAACTTATGCTCTAGTCTTTTCAGCGTAGGACCCGAAATGGTTGGCGAAGTCACAACATTAGGGCTAATACCATTTTTCCACATATATGGAATTTGTGGAATATGTTTTGCAACACTAAGGAATAAAGGGAAAGTGGTGGTGATGAGTAGATTTGAACTAAGTACTTTTTTGAATGCACTTATAACACAAGAAGTAACTTTTGCACCAATTGTGCCACCAATTATTTTGTCCTTAGTTAAGAATCCTATAGTGGAGAAATTTGATCTTACCAAGCTTAAACTCAAGGCTATTATGACAGCTGCTGCTCCACTTGCTCCTGAGATTTTAGCAGCGTTTGAAAACAAATTCCCTGGTGTCCAGGTTCAGGAGGTTAGTACTTTTTTTTACCTTTATATTCTAAGTAAGATTTCACTCAAATCGAATATGGTGTCCTATTAGTTCAGATAGCATAAGTTCTGTCTTTTGAGTGAATCGTTTGGATTTGGGTTTATTGATCATATTATGTCTTTATTCTATCATTTTTTAGTACGAGATTGGTCTCATTTTTTGTTTGCCTCTACACTAAGTTTGAAATTACAAATGAATTCTTTTACATTGCACTGATTTTTATTTTTTTGCACTGCACTGGTCCAACATATTTTTGAGGTTAGAATAATTAGATAGAAGAGAATATTTTTTAGAACGCTTTATTGTTATTATTATTATTATTAAATGGCCTAGCAGGATAATACATTAAACTGTTAAATAATATTCAAGCATTGAGAGTTGGAAAAAATAGATTTGGAGGTTATCCCGGAATAAGTGGTGGAAGCAAGGGACCAGTGGACAATGGTCATCTTAAGTCTTGAATTTTCTTTAAAAAATTAGCCCAAATGTTTATAAAAAAAGTTCATATTTTACCTTTAACACATTTGCCCCTCGTTCTGTAATTCTTAGTACAACCATTTTTTATAAAAAAATCCAGAAATCGAGTGTAATATTTTAAAAAATGTGAGCTTATTTTACTCGTGTGAACTTCCGAAACAAAAAAAAAAAAAATCCTATCTTTAAACCTAGTGTTTTTTTTCATAAAATACATTACAAAATTTGGGTTTTCAATTCCCTTTTTATATACTAATATTTTTAAAGGAAATTTACATTTTCCTCCATGGAGATTTTTTTTAATGAAGAAGAGAGTTTTTTTATTTTATTTTTATTATTTTTTAATTTATAAAAATAATAAACTCAGGGTTCAAATAGTAAAATCACCATAATTTTAAATGAAAAATTGGAAAATTTTGATAGAAGGATAGAATTGTTGGAGGGAACAAAACACAGGGATAAATTCATCCATTTAAAAAAATATAGGGATATTTTTGTGGTTTTCTGTAAAATTCAGGGAGGAAAAGTGTAAATTTTCCTATTTTCAACTACAATATTAACTTGATTTTATAATTGTATATGATGATGATTAGGCATATGGACTGACTGAGCATAGCTGCATCACACTTACTCATGGAGATCCAAATAAAGGACATGGAATTGCAAAGAAAAACTCAGTAGGATTCATCCTTCCCAATCTTGAAGTTAAGTTTATAGATCCTGAAACTGGTCTATCTCTACCTAAGAACGCTCCAGGCGAAATATGTGTAAGAAGCAAATGTGTTATGCAAGGTATACTTATAACTTAATTAACATTTTGATTAAGCATAATTGCGACAAGATTTTCTGAAAAAGAGCTATATATGATGTTAATGAAAGTGTAATTAACAGAAAGAATTGAGTGTATTGATAGGTTATTATAATAATATGGAAGAAACAATGAGAGCCATAGATGAAGAAGGATGGCTACACACGGGTGACATTGGTTATATTGATGATGATGGAGATATTTTCATTGTAGATCGCATCAAAGAACTTATCAAGTACAAAGGCTTTCAAGTAAGTCCATCATTATTTGTCTTCTGTTATTGTATTTTCTTTCTAGCAATAGTTGCATTTTTGTATGTACATGAAAAAGAAAATTGTGGGTAGAAGAAGATTAATGATTAGATTGTGGAAGTAGAAATATGCGTACATAGTAATTTTTAAGAAATGATTTAAGGTTGACTGAAAAGTATTTCATGAATTTTAAAATTAATAATGATCAGAATTCTTTTTTTTTTTTTAATGCTCGATTTTCTATTATTACATTTTCATAATTTTTTTCCTACAAAAAATTACTGAAAAAAATTAGAATATGTCATGAAATGAAATGAGACATGAAGCAACTTCCAATTTCTGACCCGACTCCGACTCTACTTAGTACTAATACAAATAATTATTTTTTGGGTGAACAAGAAGACTTTTTTTTTTGGTAGCAGTACGCAAATAAAATAAATATTCACCTCGGACAAGGAATTCATGTCCTATACTGTGTTCAATAGAATATGTTTGTACAAATCTATGATAGGGAAGTAGACATTAATTTTTATTCCAAATTTAAAAATAATAATACTTTCATACTTCAATTATATTTGTACTCTTTGCATGTCAAAAAAAAAATAATTATATTTTGTACTTTTTTTAATTTAATTATTGAGGAAAAAAATCTATATTACAATTTATAAATGCTTATTTTTATTTGTAGCTTATTCAGATACTTCATCAAAAACATGCATAAATAATTTATATTTGTAGTACATAATATGAACTGAAATTGACACTTGATGCTTTTTGTGTAAAACTTAGGTTTCTGGTTTGATTGTAATTCAAGATAAACTATATTTTAAATTAGATAATAGATATAAAATATATCTGCAAAAGTATTTGTTAAATTATTTCTTCACATTTTTTTTCCGAAATAATTAGGTAGCTCCGGCAGAACTAGAAGCTATCCTCCTCACACATCCCTCGATTGAAGATGCAGCGGTTGTGCCGTGAGTATCTAAATTATTATTATTATTATTACTCACTTATGGGATGCATATCATGAGATTCATGACACAATAGCCACCCCAAATTCTTAAATTTTGATATTTTTTTATCTAAAAATTTTGTGCTTTCAAATTTTGGAAAAATTTCACCCCTATTACTGCGAGTAATTAAACGTTGTTGTCGATGGAATTGTAGGCTTAAAGATGAAGAGGCTGGGGAGATTCCAGCAGCATGTGTTGTTCTAAACAAAGAAGCAAAAGAAAGTGAAGAAGATGTAATTAATTTTGCAGCATCTCAAGTTGCTCATTATAAGAAAATTAGGGTGGTCCAATTTGTAGACACAATTCCAAAATCACCCTCAGGAAAAATAATGAGAAGGGTCATTAGAGAAAAGATGATAGAGAATATGAAAAGACAAAGCTAGGGCAATATGGCCCAAATCCCACCTAGAACTTTAATTAATTTTGGGGGATTATTGTTGATTAATAATTATGTTGAAGGACTTGTTTTACTCATTATAATTCCTTTTTCTTAGTATAATTTTTTCCCTTGCCTTCTGGACATTTCAATCATGTATTTTGTCCTTTCTGGTTGATGTTAGATAGAGATAAATATTACTTGGACTTTTATCATTGAAAGGGCTTAATCATTGAAAGAGATATTGTAACAATATTTTGGACTTTACCCTCCAACAATCAACATATGATTAGACAAATTAATATTATATTTTAAAATGTGTTTTCATTAAAAAACATTATATAAACCAAAATGTAATTAAATGATGATTGTATTTATAAATTTGTTATATTAAAAAATGAATATATAAAAAATACTATAATATAATTTCCATTGATTTATTATTAACACTTATTAAATACTAACTTAAATTGAAAATTCATATTAATGTCGTTTTTATTACATTATATTCCAAATTATTAAAAACTAAGTCTGATTACATGTGATGGATTATTTTAAAAAATAATAATAGTATATTTATTTTTCATAATAAGAATAAAATGATTTAAATTATTCCATTCTCTTGTACTTATTACGATTCTCCTGCCGGAGAAAAGCAAAAGAAATTCCATGAATTATATATTATAATAAACTTAGTGCATGATATTGAATCTTTCACCACTATGAAGAGATTTGAAAGCAAGATATGGTATGGGTCCATAAAAACCTCCCTTTTCTACCCCTCCATGTATTTCAAAGGCCCACAAAAAACACAAGGTCCATATTATGCCAGCATGAGATAATTGACATTTGTGTGGTCCTCTAACTATAAGTAGTGATTAAGCCTAAGCCCATTAGATCATTTTATTAGGGTTTCTATAATGACATGTTACACTGAAAATTTAAAAATTGACTTAAGAATGAAATCTAATAAAGTACAATTTTGGTCTTAATTTGTCAATTCTTCCAATAATTAATGCTTTAGTGTTTATCCTAAAATATGAAATATTTTAAACTTTTAGTTTTATTATATTTTAACCTTCTTTATGTTTTTTTTTTAATATATATTGAATATAGAAAATCATATGTTATTTTGGTAAGTTGTTTTTAATAAAGAAATTAAAATCAAGCTATGAAATTTTTTTTTAACATAATCAAGCTATGAAATTTAATAATTGGCATTCTACTTTGCAACAGTATTAATTAATAATATTATATTATTGTGGTGTGATAATAACATTATATCCACGTATTGCTATAAATACTATTTTAAATAAATTATATTTTAAATTTATTGTTTATTTTAAATTTATTTTCGATTTTATACAATTACTTCTTCCAAATTTAATAGACAAATTAAATGAGTCAAGTTCCTGTGAACTATTTAAATTTAACCTACAAAAAATATATATATATGGACTATGAGCTTAATAAACAAAGCTCAAGTATGAGTTCAAGATTATTAAAGACAACTTTTATTTATTAATTTTTTTTACAATACTTTTATTTATTAATTATAAATTATACACTAATCAATTTTTTGAGTTTTAAATTTGAGTAATACTTTTAATGAACTTATACTTTTTTAATAAAATATTCAAAAAGATTATGTAGTCAATAATAAGCATAACTTGAAATTTGCAATTGGATTATTTTTATTTATTATAAGAATGCCGACTTCAATCCACATAAGCTTGATCATTTAATATTATCAACTTGAATGTTAAGCAACCCACTTTGGCTTGCCCAATAATATTGGAATCGTCCATTTGTTAATTTGAGTTCGATCAGATCTTAGGTTTTGATTTGATGCAAATTTAGTATAATAAATTCCCAAACATTTGTTGTTGGTATCATAATATCATTAGTCCAAGTTGTTGGTTTGGTAATTATAATATTTCTTCAATTAAAATAGTTAAAGACATAAAAGGCTTAATTTTCATCTTTTCATATAATATATATATTTGGATTTCTATAATAAGCGAACATTTACAAGAATAATATTTGCATCGTCTACTTTTGGTGGATACGTAAATAATTGAATTTATTGAATTATTAAAGTTTGTTTTAATGTTTGACTTGTCACTTTCCCATCTAACAAACAATGTCTTACCTCATTCAAAATTTTAATTATTTTATATTTATATTTTAGTATATGTTTTTAAAAACTTGTTATTTTTAGATATATTATTTAACATATTGAAAGTTGACACCATAAATTTTGTTTTTTCACATTAAATTTTTTTATATAAAAAAAATTATAGTCATAATCACACATTCTTATGTTGTATAAAATTAAAAAATATAAAAAATTGAACCTAAACCTACATCATTTTATATAATTCTCTAAAAAAAAAAAATTGGTGATATATATAACTCCCATTATGACCAAATCTAGGTGAACCTAAACCTACCCCATTTTATAAATAGAATGAATGCAAATATAAATCCCTTAATTAAATTTTTACTTTTATATATCTAAAAAATCAAATTAAACAAAATCAGAGAAAGGATGGAAGTTGCTCTCTCTTTACAAGAGGGCGAACATGGTACGTCTATGGAAGAGGATGATCTTGTGGCTCGTAGTACACGTAAGAAGCTCAAAGATTTGCCGAATAATGTGCCTTTCAATAGTGTGAATGTGGAGGAGATGGTTGAGAAGGTAGGACTAAAGAATAAAGGAGGTGATCATCAGATGGTTGCGGCTCCTAGGGTTTCGTTTAGAGATATGTTATTACAGATCCCTAAATTGGCTGAGATTGTGGTTTCGATGATACTGAGGAGGTTGAAGTTTCTGATGTGTCTGATGATGAAGGGGATGATAGTTGTCTAGTGATTAAACTCACATCTGAAGAAAAACGGCGCCTATGGAGGCAATGGCATTATTCCTTGATAGTGAAGGTTTTAGGCAGATCCATTGGGTACACCTACTTGGTTAAATGAGTGAAGGAACTATGGTGCCCTAATTCGCATATTGATGTAATTGCACTTGATAATGGATTTTTTTTTATCAAGTTTACAAACAAAGATGACTA
>CATIWJ010046095.1:0-22678 GCA_949640765.1 Croton laevigatus | reverse complement strand
GCAAGCAAAGAAATTCTTATAAAGTCGGTCATTGCCGCTATTCCTACATTTCCCTTTTCATGCTTCAGGGTTCCAAAGGGGCTAACGGATGAAATAAATTCTACAATACTGGGGTTAAAAAGAGCAAGAAAAGAAGATTTGCTGGGTTGGCTAGAAGAAAATGTGTTTGAGCAAGAATGAAGGAGGCCTTGGCTCTAGACAGTGAGAAGCTATGAATATGGCTCTATTGGTAAAACAAAGTTGGAGAATTCTAAAATATCCTGATTCATTATTGGCAAGATTGCTCAAAGAGAGGTATTTTCCAAACTCTAACTCTCTCGGCCAGAGCTACAAATAATTCATCATGGGGGTGGAAGAATATTCTTTGGGGACAGAAATTGCTTGATAAACTGGAGATGGAAAATTAGAAATGGCAGGCATGTCTCTTGTTTTACTAATCCATGGATTCCTAACAATAATGCTTGTTTTGCGGAACCTATTCAGAATCGAGAAAGGGGTATTTATTGGGTTCACCAACTAATAAATTGGGAGAGATGTCAATGGAACCAAGAAGTCGTTCAAAAGAACTTTAGTGCTAATGATGCTTAAGCAATTCTTGGAATGCCACTTGCTAGTATGCAAAGCTTTGATGTGCTGGTTTGGAATCATTCAAAAGATGGGCTATACTCAGCAAAATCGGGTAACAAAATTGCAGTCAAGCTATTATAAGAAAGGGATCAAATTCAGCTATTGTTCACTTTCCCTTAGAAACAGTTTTGGAATATGAGAGCACCAAGAAAGCTACGGGTTTTCTCTGGTGTCTAATTCAAAAAGGACTTCCAGTGGGTGAAAATTTAGCCAGAAGAATACCATGTTCCTCAACTATATGTGTGTTTTATGATAAAAAAAGATGTATTGTGAAAGCAATATGGTTTTCATCCCTGCTTGGTCTTCGTATATATATGGTGCAACAAAATTCAATAGCAAACTTGTGCAAGGAAATTTTGAGGATTGCAAGTGATAATGGTAAGGAGTGGAAAAATGAAACCCTAGTAGCATGCATATTATGGGTACTTTGTAAGCATAGGAATGCAATCATCTTCAGGGGGCAATTCAGAACCATTAGGAAGTGCTACGGCATGCTCTGCATTATTGGTAGGATTTTACTAAAATTGAACAAAACCATGATCTTTTGGTAGCAGGTTCATCTGTATCGAAAAAAGCTTTGCCACCTCTACTTCCTCCGGTCATGGAAATGATGAAGATCAATATATTTGCTGCCACCAAAGTTGATCCACAACGAGGATCTCTGGGAATTGTGGTGAGATATTGCCATGGCAAAATTTTAGATTGGCGAATTAAACACTTTCCTTCTATGCGAGACCCATTGATATTGGAAGCTCTTGTTGTTCGTAATGCTTTGGAGATGGTCAAAGAAAAAGGGTGGAAAAATTGCATGGTGGAAACATACTCTCAATCTATGGCTGAGGCTATTCATGGTAAACAAAGAATTCAGCGTCAAGTTATGAATATTGTGACTAATATTAAAGGGATTCTATCCCAAGTTTCTAATGTTTTTTTTTTTTTTTTTTGTTTATTTACTGAAAAGTAACAATGCCATGACGCATAAGTTAGCTAGAGCAGTATTAGATGTTAGCTTTCGAAACAATGCTTATGTTCAAAAACTCTTATTATCCTGTAATATTTAAAATTGGTGAAATACAATTTATGTTACAAATGAAAAAAAATCAAACGTTGTTCACTGATACAACATAAAATTTAGTCATTCCGCATCTTCTTTTTTCTAATCATAATGTTATGATCAAATGAGGGAATTTAAAACGAAAGAATTTCTGCTCAAAACTTGAATGAATGCTTTCTGCCCAAAACTTGAATGAATGCATGCGTGCATCTACTTTTCTATTTCAGAAGAATCATAGACAATTTATATCTCAGGCAAGGAATAATAAATGAAACAATAATCAATTACTCCCTCCCTCAGTTCCATAATTTAAAGCACTTTCTATATTTATACTAATATTAAATGCTATTTTTTCAATATTATCCATCATAAATGAGGGAGAAACTTATGGATATTTTAAAATAAGAGTAATATGGTTAATTTAATAAAAAATTAATTATAAATGGAAAGAATTTGACCTTAAAAATATATCATGAGAAAATGACTTATATTTTGGATCGAAAGGAGTACCTATCACTGAAGAAAAAGGAAAGATTACATTTACAGTTTGCCAATATACATCAATGATACACTCTTTTATGTGCAAATATAATCATTCTGACATTAATTCCCTCCCATCTGTAGCCGCAGCAAATAAATCGGAGTGAAGATCATTAAGGTTAAAATGCCAAAGACAGTTAGTGCCAGCATACTGAACGTCTAAATGTTGATCTTATTCTTCAGTAAAATGGTTAGCAGCTTGAATAGCATCACCACCTCCAAGATATCCACATGCAATAAAAAGATTTTTTTTTTTTTTTTTTCCAAGAGTCCTATTGGCCACTCTTTGATGCCTCAGCTAGTTAGAAATCATCTCATCTGAGTTAAGTTGCAGACATGCAGAAGCTGGCTTCACATTTGGCTAATTGTATAGCTTACCCAATGTCAGCATTAAAATTTCTGTTGAATAAAACATTTGAGGCCATCAATTATTGAATTTCTAAAATCCACGAAGTACATTCTTCCAAGAGTTTGAACTTCTGGTGCATCGCAACATTTAAGAAAATCTGCATTTTGAACCGGAATTCAGACAATTCTTCCTTGCATCTATATGAGCCAGCGCATGCACATTGTTCTGCTAGATGTGCAGCTTTAACTTGGTTGCACCTTGTGCACACCAGATCCTGTAAATGATAGAGACGTTCTCTTTGCCGTACAATTTGAAGAAGAGCATTCTCCATCTCCTCTCGGTTATAAGGCTGGCCACATTGTGGGACAGCACATCGCCAATCCTGACCCAGTAGAGCTGAGTCCCGACACAAGTCCAGATCTCGGCAATCATTGCAGTAGCTGACCAAACATATTTGAGAATCAGCAATCATTGCCAAACTAATTCGCAACTTGAAAGGCTACAATAATAGTGAAGTTAATTCAACAACTATTTCCATCACTTTCATATTCCTATAAATATTTATTTTCTCTGTTCCTGATATCCGATTTTATAATAATTACTTCTGCAGGATCAAGTTCAAATATCTATTGTTCTCATACCTGCAGATTACATTTGGCAAGACAAAGGATGGCCAGGGATCATGAAATTCAGCTTCAGGAGCAAATTCCCGCACTCGTACATATTTTAATAGATTCTTTCTCATCACCTACAAAATAAAACAAAATGATTATAATCAAATCACGGATTAAGAATTCTTTCTCGCAGTTCCATATTTGTTACAATTAGCACTAAAAATCAGCTATGTTCTCAATGGGAGTTTTGCTCAATATTAAGTCCAGAAACCCTGTAACCAGTAATCAAAAAGCAAGAATACTTCAATACAAAATTAGTCAATCCATCTGTATGCAAAGCCAAAGTAAGTTAAATCAACAGAATAATAAACAATGTTCAAAACATTGTAAATTTATAACAGCATGAGGAACAATCATAAGTACATAAAGTTAGCAAGAAAATTTACTCCTGCGCTGAATTTCCTGAACATTTTCATTGCACCCTTTAGAGAGACCATCGGAAAATTACAGGAACACGGCAATAAGATCATTACCCAAAATTCCACGTGATTATTATCAGAACTAGTAATTCAGCAAGGAATAGTGGCTTTCTCAAGATTCCGCATGGAAAGGAAATATGGACAAAAACAATTTATAGGCATTCATAAGCATTAAAGTTATTTGAAAATTTAGTTAAAAGTAAAACAGAGAATAAATTAGCGTTGTGAGAATATTCGCATGTTTAGGCAAGGCCGGTAGTGAACAAAGTGAAACATAAAATATATCCATGGAAATGTGAGAAATGTTATGAGATTATGAGAAACATTTTTTTTGTTCTATGGACAGTCCACACTTCTCAGTTAAACGAAATGAACAATCCAGAACAATAAACATTCAATAAGAGTTCGAACCAAGAACCAAAAAAATGAAAAAGGTGTTAGTAGGTGTGTGAGTGATAAAAGGGCAGAAGAAGACAGTAAAAAGAGGACATAGGCTACCCAAAAAGCAATTGATAAAAGAATACACGCACGCACACACACACACACACACATGCCAATCAACATTCTTGGATAACAAGATCAGCTAAGTTGACACATATTTCCTTCACGGTTTATTTTGGATAAGTAAATACCACACCAGCCAAACAAAAAATTACCAGAACTTCATGCTGCACTTTGCTGTCAAGGGCCAGAACAGCACAGACATGCTTAATGAATTCCAGAGCAGGATCCCCTTTATGAATGTTACCCCCATGCTGTAGAAAACCAGAAGAAATCTGTTGTTCATTCTCTGACTTGTTTATCCCCTTCATATGAAGAAGAGTATCACGAACAATTCCAAGAAGTTTGTCTGTAAAGTACGTGCTTATCTGCACGTCCAAGTCAAATAAATATGATTTATAACTTCTACGCAAGAATTATCCAACAAATAAACTTTATTACATAGTATTTCATTAATACCTGCCCTTTAAGATGTTCCACCAAGTGGGATTCCAATGACTCAGCAGTTGCAATGGTGATTGATGGGGTACAAGAGTTGACATTCTGCAAAGATGATCCCTTTCCAGCTTGCTTTTGAGCATAATCCCAGGGAATAAACATAAATTCTGAAACAATTAAAACAAAATGATCCTGGAAGAGGCAAAAACTACTCAGTTACCATATATGAGGGAAGAATTAGAAAGACTGCTGAACCATGTTCAGAACATGGTTAAGAAAAGCCAACAATGTTCTTTAACCATGCCTTCAATGCAGGGAAATTTTACCTGAATTTTTTTGGGCAAATACTCTGCGATATTCCAGCTTGATACAATATCTACTTGTGATTGATCTCTTTGGGAATTATCACCCTGTGATTGATTCTGCAAACTGTCATCAGCTTTGGCTGGAATCCCACCATAGTTATACTACAATAGAGCAAGCAAAATAAATGGGTCAATTGGATCAAATAAATTCCGAGAAATATAAATGGTTTCTGCATTCTGCAATATAATAAAAGTATCTCTAGAGTGCCGTGTATTCAAAATGGCAAGAAACCCAAACTTTCTATCATAATTTCAGATATCTTCCAGTTTATGCGCATGTTTTGCAATCTTGTGTTTTCTTTTTTAGGCAACAATTCATTACTTTGTAAAAGAAGGAAGAAAAAGGAGAAAAATACTCTGCATCAGTCATTTTACTTCAGTGGTGTGCTAAAGACCCCATTGAGAAAAAAAATAGAAAAATAATGAGGAATAAACATCACAACAACCTATACTAAGATTTTCCTCAAGTAATAGATGATTCCAAATGGAGAATGACCAAACCTGATCCATGAAAAGCAAGGAATGCCAAAACTGCAGTGGCTCAAGTTCAATCCATTCAAACAGTTCTCTGCAATTAGCAAAGACAATTAGTTAAAAGACTAAAGACAAAGTAAGGCTTATCCACTAGTTCCTTGGTCAATACAAACCTAGTGCGCAAAGTTTTGAGCAAGCTGTCACAGTAAGCTTTTGCTGCAGGTAGACTGAACTTTCCAGTGTCTATAATAACCTTTGTAAAATTCGCAAAGATGATTGTACCGCCTAATTTGCGAATTTCAGCCAACATCAAAGCAAACACCTTTTGCATGACCTGATAATTTAGCAACAAAAAATGTCAACCAAAAAATACAGGAAATTGTATTATTTTCTCACATGCGTTTGTGTGTGTTGCTGCTCAATTGTCATTGTATGTGACACATTAAATCATTATGTAAAGGATCCTGGCCTGCAATAGCATTTACCTTATGGAGCATACGATGAAGAGCTGGGTCGTGAAGCTTTGATTGGGGGCTGCAATATAAATTGGTAAACAGTGATTATTTGAGTTGAGAACAAGAATTGTACAAGACAAACAACTACAACCTGCAAACCCATCGATAAAGATGTTGCAACATTGCATCAGCAAAGACATTGCCCGAGGTGACTGCATCTGCAAGGCACCTCTGAATCAACTGTTTGAGGACACGTAACGCAGAAGCACATGAGCTAGCCTCATCAAAACCATATTGATCATCTGAAATGTGTGAACCAGAATTCATGTCCTGGTCAAATCCTAACAGAGCACCTCCTTCCATTTCATTCACTTGGTTGCTTTTCAGCAGTGCATTTACCGCAAGGTGATGAATCTGCACCAGAATAATTTACCAATGTCTATTAGCTCAATTACTTTACACTGCCGTATGAAAGTAAAGAAGTAGAGCGAGGAAGAAACAGAAACTTCTTTAAAAAGTACAAAAAGGAAGAAATCTAAAAAAAGATACAAAGTTTTCCAAACCTTCAACTCCACAGAAACTTTTCTATATGCTCCAGGGTATGTAAGAACAGGTTGATGGACCTATTATGAAATAGCAATAAATTCACCAAAAATAACAATATGAGCACTGGGTTTACAAAGTAAGATAATCATAGTTAACTACAGAAAAACTTCACTTTCTGTCCTAAAGGTAAAAGATGAAAACGCATAGAGGTTAATTTCCCGTCAGTCAGAAATAAACCTCATCTGCAAAACACGTAGACTCTTCACTAAAGCCTCCTAGGTCAGGAACACCACCATCTGATATCCAAAGTAGCTGCAAGAAAAAGCATAATTAAGTTGAAAATTGGAATAACAAGGTATTTTACACAAAATTGGCCAACTTCAACAACTGATAGCTAACCATAACAAATCAAACATGGGAAAGAGAATCTGCCAATAAATTGAATTAATAATTATTCCAACAAAGCACCTGTTGCTGATCATGCAATGCTCTCGACAAGAAGATATCTGCTGTAAATATGAGCCAGTCAAGTTCGAAGTTCCCCAATGGTACCTGTCTCAACAGATGTAAAGGAGTTAACTACATACCTGAACAAACATCAATGGACCAAAATTGTTGCTAGGACTTACATGGGCATATCTTGAAAGAGATATCCTTTCATTCAACCACTGAGATGATGCCACAGAACGTTGCAATCCAATTTTAGCAGCCGCTTGTTGCCACCCAAGGACCTACATGATACAGAATATATGAATATTGCCATATGAGCATATGCTACAGTCTACTACAATATTTTTCAATCTTAATTAAGTTTTCTTTTGTCGACAAGGCCATTATGTAATTTGACCAAATGCATACTTTATGCATGTAAACAAATATGTCAGAACTATATTACCTGATACTGACTGTCACGAGCATTGGAAGGTATGTTCACACAAGGGAAATTATCAAGAACTGGTACACCTGACTTCAACAGCTGTGCATTTGGGCATTCTATGACTGCAAGTGTAGGTCCATAGTGTTTATCTCTGTTAAGAAAGGAAAATATCCGAGATAAATTTGACTTGGATTGCAGAGACAAATACATGAAGCAACATAATCAGAAAAAAATTGAAATGAATGAATTCTCATTTTCTAGAAATATAGATGAACCCTAAAACTTAATGAATAAAAAAAGTACTACATGCGTACATTATTATACAAGAGTATAGACGATGGGATGAAACTTGGGTGAATCAATGTCGAGGCCCCCATTATTGACAAGTTAAACCATAGATTACATGAATTAGCAAAGTAACAGAAAATAAGCAGAAGGTAAAATTGATGGAAACATCCAAAACACCGTAAGGAATTTTTTTTTTTTTTTCAAGCAAAAATATTAACAAGCACATCATTCCAGTTCTTAAAACTCTGTTCAATACTCCATAGGATTGCAATGCATAACCAAATTTCACAGGTCTGGGCACCTTTCCTGCCACCAAACCTTCTCCATTTCAAACAAATTCTGTAAAGACTACGTTAAGCAATTGCTACAAAGACTATGTTAAGCGATTGCTGCAGAGTTATATTTCATATTCCAATCTTCCAGACTGGTGCCTACATGCACAGAAGCTACTCTTTTGGAATCATATATTGAACTCATAAAATGAAGTGAGGTTGCTATAACAAAAATCAACATAGAGTAAAACCTTAGTGCATTCAGCATTCCCTGTAACATCCTTTGAGCATCCTTCACATGTCCAACATAATCAACCTGATTTATAATAACAAAAAAAAAGCATGAGATGTTGCAGTTGAACAATGGTCAGAAACTTATGTTAGTCAAGAAAAGAATACCTTGAAAACAAGACCATTCCTGGGAGGGGGTGGTTCGACAGATAAAGCATGGCAGGCTTCACGAAATTGTCTTTCAAGAAAAGATGGGGATATATCCTTATTTTGGTAAGGATTGACCACCACAACAGATACATTTCTCAATATAGGGATGTAGACAACAAAAATTGCGCGTCCTTCAGAGATGCTGCAGCCAAAGGAAAGCTTCACAATTTGAGAACTAAAATTTGGTCCAATACATAAACTATAATTATAGGAAATGATTTGTGCAATTCTTTTGACATCTTACGGAAAATTGAAGTAATTTCCTTATTAGAAATTACCTGTGATACAGGTAAAAGTAGGAGACTGATTGCTCCAAATAAGAACATTCAGTTGTTGTCTTCATGTGTAGTTCATTCAGACTCCAGCCATCTTGGGCATTTCGTTTGACAGCTGTTTTATCCACCTTACAGACACAACCAATCTGGAGTATGGCATTAAACTCAAGTGGAACTTTTGTTTCATATATCCCCTGATGAAATTTAGAATTTTAGAAAAACCAAAATCAGAACATCACAAACGAAAATAGCAATGGCACCTTACAAGCTATACAAGTGAACTATCATATTTAAGTGTTATAACCTCAGCATCAGAAACTGCAGATACAAGTTATACAAGTAAACTATCTTATTTAAGTGTTATAACCTCAGCATCAGAAACTGCAGATACGTTTATAACCTCAGCATCAGAAATATATAAATATTTCAGCTTGTATTAAGTAGAACTTTAAAAAAAGAAAAATGTTGAATATCCATCGATGCGACCAGTATAAAATGGAGAATACCAGATCAGCAATAACAAAATGAATATTGGTATTGGAGGCAGAACCAGAATTTGGCAAACATGCATAAAAGAAAAATATTCAAATGAGAGACAAGTGCACTGGGAAAATCACATGCAAAAAGTGTGATAAAAAAAAAAAAGAATGTTCCCCCCTAAAAAACAAAGTTCCAGAGGACAAAGTAAAGATATTGAAACACAAGGTTTGAATACACTAACACCACTGGAAAACTTACCTCTCATTTGAAATGCAGAAGGTTCAATCCACTTTGGTTTACTTTAAAATATAAGTGTGTGATGCACTGATAATCCCAGCAGTTCACATTATTATTTAATAAATATATATATGTATATGCATGTGTGTGTATTAATCCCAGGAGTTCACATTATTTAATAAACAAAAGGTTTGACTAAGGAAACAGCAGTGAATTGAAAGAAAATGCTCAATGAGAAATATACAAGAACTAATTGGCAATACAAGTAGAATGGTCAAGTCAAAGAACACAGTAAAATAAACAGGTGTGACCAGCTCCTGATGCATGTTTCACCACCCTTATTCTCTAAATGAATTTCCAAATATAAGTACTTTTGCATAACACAGTTATTTTCCCTCAAATAAGACAGCAGTGAATGACTAACATGAAGTTTTTCCCAGTTAAAGTTTAAAGTTTATGCATAAGTTATCCTCACCTCAACTTCAGGATCTGCAAGAAGAGCTCCAAGTTTCTTGCTTTCCTTTCTAAACTTATCTTCATCTATGACAACCTATTGACCAATCATTGCCATAAAGAATGAGAAAATAACATTAAGAAAACCTGCTGTATCAGAAATTTAACAATTATACCTCAACTAAGTTATAGCTATGCCTTCCATGAGGAAGAATCTTGTTCACATGCCTTCCAGGAAATCTTTCTGTCAAAGGTGCTTTAGAGTTAAGATAAAATACTCTAGGTATTGTTATAGGAATCTTAAGCATCATTCCTTCAACAACCACCCAAGCAAAAAATTGGCCAACTTGTGAACTTGGAAGTAGCTGAATTATCTGAACCATAAAAAGATGAGATTACACAGCAGAAGGAATTCGTTGCAGCCAAGTATCTTAAAGGAAATAAAAAGACATACCTGCCAGTGGCATCGTGTTAGGGCAGTTCCATGTGTTGTAAAATATGAACTAACTCCATTTTGGTGTTGATTTTTCTTGTGATTCATAATACTGCCTAACGGTCCATAAACACCATTGGGACGATCTGCATTCCTCAAATTTCCCAGTCTGCTAAAGTTTTGAATACGTAATTACCATTAATTAGAATGTATGTGTTAGCTTACTCAATAAATATCCCAGAACCTAAAAAATCATGATGGATATACATATGATTGCCAATTGACAAAGAACAGGTTTCAAATGGGGATCAATTCCCTAGAAGGTGGCGGATTAGTATACAAATAAATTAATGAATATGATTCTGCATTCATTTAGGTCATCAGATGACCTAATTCAAAGAAAGAATAAAAATTTAAACTTATTCATAGAGCCAAGCCAAAGACAGTTATAGGCTTGTTATGGGCATGTTTTTCCTCAATTAACAACTGAATGCTAACAAGAGTACTAGTGAGACTTCTTCCTCCCAATTTGCAATGATTATAACCTGAAGTTCTGAACATCTATGAATACTGCTTTTTCAATCTACTCTCTCAAATGTATGAAAGAGAACAAAGAAAGAAACATACCTTTGTCTCTTCCTCTGCTGCAGAGTATTTTTCCACTTTCTTTTCTTCTGTTCAAGCCACCCTTGATAGTCTACATTTCTATCAATATTTACTATAGACGCTTCAATGATACTTTCACCATTGTTCTGTTTTGAGGAATCCATTCGACCAGTTGCCTTGAGTGAGCATTTTTCATTGTCAACTGCATAACAACGAACAATTGGTCTAGGGCCATTTTTAGAAATGCCTTTGTTTCTAAAGTCTTCCAAATCCTCAACATTCTCCTTATCCATTATATGATTGGCTGTAAAATCACTGGCATCCTTTAATAAATCATCCTTATTGGATAAGCTGAAGATATCAATCAACTTCCTTTGACGAAATTTATCCTCCTTCTCACGAACCTTTTTATGAAGCCAATCAGGATGAACTACCCTAGGTACAGGGTTTGCAATCTGAAGATGTTCAACATTTCAACAAGGAAAAATGAGAATCTAGCATTAGAAAAAAGAAAAAAGAGCATAGCAGTAATCTGATTAAAATGAAAAAACAACAGAACCTTCTGCATTGCAGCAGGAATTGTAATGATTTTTTGAATAGCTGAACTTAGTCGTTGCTTATAGTAGGACCAGTCAATGATAGATCGAATACCTACATCCGATGAAGTCTTGCACCATTTTCGTAAATAGAACTTCATTATTTCTGCAAAATGAAAAACACTATTAGCATACAGAAGAGCAAAAAAAATATTAAAGTAGGTACAAGGAAAACCAGACAAATGCTACCTGTATCAGTTTCAAATATGGCAACAGGAACTGCACGCTCACTCACAGGTGTTCCCTGCTCAGGTTATAATTGCATTAGTTCTTACCAAAATCATCAAGTAAGCTAAAAGAAAAATAAAATGAGAGGTACGGATCCAGTCATGTGGCAATAACAGTATAAGATAGCAAAGGAGATGTACGCAACGATGTTCATGGCTAGTCGAGTTAAAACAAGGAATCTAATTTTATCCATGCGCCTAAATACTAAATACTGTTGAACAGTATAAAAATTATACAGCCTTTGAACCAGAAATTACATAGTGGAGCCTTAATAAATAACAAAAGGACATAAAGCTCAATAACAACAACCAGATAGAATAAGTTGACATAACAAGAGTTTTATTCTAATAACTCTATACACTATCACAATCTTATCTGTGCATATTGAAAAGTAATTGATACCTTGGTTTCACAGCTTGATGAATGTGTAAGATAGAACTTCCACATTATTCATGGGTGTGAATGCACAAAATTGTTTGTGATCCATCCATCAATAAGTTCAAAAAAAATAAATAAATAAATAATGAAGGAGCATACCCGTGGTTCACATGCAACTATATATTGACAACGCAATCCCTTATCTTTAACCATTGTATCACCAAGAAAATCTGCAAGACGCCTTGCAGTGGTAACTGCGCATGATTTTTGTTGACCATAGTCTACCAAGGACTTGCTCATTGTGCTTGATTCAGATATGTAATCAAGCAATTCACTGTCTGCAATATCCTTCCCTTGATTCTGAGATGGACATGAGAAAAAGAAGGATAAAATAGATCTGTAAGAACTCCAATAGTTTATATGAGATAGATAGTAAAGGTAAGCCCCCAAAGAAACTTCAAATCAACGCATCAGACAGAAGAGTCTGTTTAAAAATAATTGAATTAATGTTGCGCATACATCAAGAAGATCAAGCCAGCGGTTGGCCACTGCAGCTACAGCTGAATAACAGTCCTCCAAGGTTGATCCATGCAGGAATTTGTCAAAAAGCTCAGCCTGCCAACAAAGTGTAAATATGTCATTCATTAGAAAATGAGAAATCTTAATATCAACTTACGCAAATCAAATATATGAACTTAAAATAGTAGGCATCATGGTCAAGGTATTTTTGGAATGTATCTCATAACTGAGCAAAAAAGTAGTGTTGGCATATATTTCTATGGGAATCATATATCTAATCCCAAAAATAAACAAAAGGTCGGCACTCTGTGAGATAAAAAGAATGCAGGCAAAGCTTAAATTGATAAACAAATAACAAGATTAGAATACTAGAAGAGTACCTGAAAAACTTTAATGAGCTTGAGCTCACCCCTACGTTTGATTTCAAAACCTTTAAGCTCGGCAAGGGTTCCATCATCATTGAAAACGGCGTATCTCTTCTTAATCAAAATCCCTTCTTCCTTAGAAGCAGGAAGAATCATTGCCTAAAAGAAAGAGCAGGATTTAGATGCTGATAAAAACAGAAGCTTTGATCTAATAATAACTACTATTCTACATTACCTTGTATGGGCCATCAACTTCAAATTCAATTGAGCATTCACTATGAGTTTCATATGTTTTCTTCACAGGGTCTACAAGTGTCTGTTTGGACAGAATAACAAATTATCAATAAAGTTCAAGGAGAATAAAAGGGCAGAAAACACCCATATTGCCATAGGCCACAGCATAATAACTCAAGAGTACACCTTGATGAAGATAGAAACATTTATTTAAATGAAGTAAAAACTTCCACCTGACCTGGTATTGATCATTGGTATTGTTTCTTGCAACATCAACATTAAGCATAACACAGGGATACGAGATTGTAAATTTTTTCTTCAAATCCCTAATATAGACATTTTCCAAACGGAAGTTAGCATAAGTTGAATCATCTATCCTAAAAACACAATGGA
This sequence comes from Croton laevigatus, assembly GCA_949640765.1. Lineage (NCBI taxonomy): Eukaryota > Viridiplantae > Streptophyta > Magnoliopsida > Malpighiales > Euphorbiaceae > Croton > Croton laevigatus. Next base: position 9,161 of record CATIWJ010046095.1, on the reverse strand, counting down.
CTAGTATTCCACAAATAAATGACTAAGTATACAACTCAAGAGCACCTACATTGCATAAAAACATGTGAATCATGAATTGCAGTATCTTACTTTGTTTTAAAGGTAAAATTCTCTGGAAAAGATCCAGGGAGCACACACCAAATACCATCTGTGTCCAGTTCAAGTGGTTTTCCAATTTTTTCAACAAGCAAGCGAGCACTCTGAATTATTTTTGCTCCTGTATATGTAACTACACCAGCCATTTCCATCGAGTACCATCTTGCACCCCTAGAACAAAAACAAGAGAAGTAAACAATTTGAAAGATGCATATTATAACCCTAACCCTTGTAATAGGAAAGTTACAGAACATTAAAGCCATCAACTCACTTTCGCATGACATATCCATAGAAAGAATTAAGTATACACTTGTGCGCAAGCTGCAAGGAATCATAAAGCACAACCATATCCTGCAAGCATGAATAAGAGAAAGGCAGGTTGTTTGCATGAGAAAAAGTTGTTAATCATAGAAACTATTTTCAAAACATTCAACAAAATGAATAGCATTCACACCTGTGCTTCCTGGATCTTAATGGAATTCCCACTAGCCTTGGCTTCTGATAACTTCCCTTTCCAAACCTTATTAAGTCCTTTATACTCATATCTTCTATCCCGAAAGCTTGAACCAATCAAAGAAAAAGGAATAGGTACATAAATAACATAAAATTATACATAATGGTGCACAAAAATTTACTCTTATATATTCTGTCCAAAAAATCAAGTCCAGTTTCACAAATACATGAACGACTATAAAGATGTCACTGATGATTTTGGCGTCAATACATAAACACACACTTTAACAATATCAGCACCTCAACTATTAAGATGGCCAATTAAATTCTTTCCCTTATAAATCTGCATCTATTGAACACTTCAAATTGAAAAATAAATCTACCAAACATAACTTTACATGGTTTTAAACATGTTCAATAAGCGAGCATATTTATATATATCTTTTAAAAGTTAAACATTAATCAACAATGATCTCTATAGTTTCTAACCATTCAACAAGTGATCAATAAGAATACTTCTGTGAGCTTAAGTGTCCATCAAGGTAATTTCATAAATTGAAATGTTCAATAAGTACAATTTTAGAAGTTGAAAGATTTAGTAGACCAAAATAAAAGTTGAAGGTGCCAATGCCACTAGACTTTTATTGTGAACTTCAGCAGCCAATTTTTGCCCTTGATGAACTATTATTTCATTGAGAATTTTGCATAGAAAATTTATGATACACCTAAATCGAAATTACACACCTGCGAACGGTATCAATGTAAAATGAATTTTCACGCATGCAGATCCCTGCTTCTCGAAGTTCAGTGACAGGTTTGTCGAGCACCCGTTTATATGCCTAAGAGGACGCACAAAACTAGTAAGACAAGCTTTGCTGAGTGCATGTTTTACTATAGATAGAAACATACCTTTTGGCAGTATTTCTTTAGACGCTCTTTGAGCTTTGATTGTTGCTCCGTCTTAGGGAGGTCAAGAAAAGACTTTTGTAATTGACCATCAGTTCCATCAACAAACTCAGACTCAATTTGCTTCTTCAAATGATAATAGTCGCTAAATTGATAGAAGTTTTGTCCATGCAAAATTAGCTATTATCAGCAGCTCAGCATCATTAATATAGGAAGAAGAGAGAACGATGGTGGATAAAATATAAATTTTACCTTTTCTTTGCCATAAAGATCTCTCCACGCCAAACCCATTCAAGCTTTCTAAGACAAGTTTTGTCTGGACGATTGAAGTCACATGCAGTACAAATCTCATCTGTAACTATGGAGGACGGCTGAAATTGGGAAACAAAATCATCACAAGATGATTGAAACAATGAACTGAGAAAGGTAGAATGAATGAAATTGACAAAAATATGAAACTATTACATAGAAAAATATATTTGTGACACTTTATGATAACATTAATATGCAACAATTTTCCCCCAATAGCCATTCTGAAAGGCAAAATGGAGCAAACAATAAAAATATGAAATCTAGAGACAAATATAGCTGTGGCAGTTTTGATAACATACCACAATTATTTCCAGAAGCCTAACTGCAAATAAAAAATAGTGATCATGCAACCACCACTCTTTCCCTCAAGAGGTGACACTACATGTACTGTTGTGGGTGTATATGACCCCCCAACCCGAAAAAAAAGCTTAATTTCTTTCATAAACTACAAACAAATTTAAGTGTTGGCATCAAAATGGTTACAATTTGCATCATATTTTACCCTATAATCTGACAAAAAAAAAGAAAAAGAGAAAGAGACAATGCATTGCCCTCTTAATTTTGACCCCTCTAAAACGTTCTGCACCACCCGTGCTGTCCCGAGTTTAAAAATCCAAATTTCAGTTTCATATATCTGAGCAAAAACTCAAGTTCTGTCCAAAAAAATATCAAAAGATCATTCCCTTCCCTAGAAGCAGCAAGTACACAACACTAAAGCCCCATTCACATTAGCTCACTCTCACAACAAAGACTCGACAAATTCAATCCTTGCCTTGGCTGTTTGTATCCAGATTCCAAGTGCAATATTAACATATGAAAAAAAAAAACTTAAACAAATTTGAAAGAAAAAAAAAATATTTGTAAACCAGCTGATAAATCATACCTGAAGCCTGTTTGTCAAAATAATGTTTGGATACATTGCTGCCACATCTAGATGATAAATGAGCGGGCATTCTACACGCACAGGTTCATCTCTTAACCTCACAAGCTGTACAAGGTAAAAGTTGAGTTATTTATTTGCCACCGGATCCTTTTTTCATTGATCTATTTCAACTTGGATATATCATATTACATATCAGAAAACATTTAACTACATTATCAAATTCAAACAACTAAAAATAATAAACAATTGATGACATGAGCAAATATAGCATGCTTTTTCAAAAATATTTAGATGACTGAATTGTTACTATATTATGAAAAAGAACATGAATTCAATATACTGCACAATTGATATCATTTGTACACTAAGAAATATAGGATCATTGCCGAGTAAAGCATGCTTTTTCAATATAGTGCGTTATCAAATTCAAACAACTAAGACAAAATTAACAATTGATGACAAAAGCAAATATAACATGCTTTTTCAAAAATATTTAGATAACTGAACTATTACTATATTATGAAAATGAGTTCAATATACTGCACCATTGATATCATTTGTATACTACGAAATATAGGATCATAACCAAGTATTTCAATTGATAAACATGAATTATATAAAAAGGCAAACAGAGAAACAAGCAATATAGCATTATCAGAAATAGAGACTGATTCTGTATTTAGTTAAGAGACCAAACAATAGGAGTATAAGCACCTTTTCCATGATAGAATTCTTCACTTCATCATAATTGGAGACTGTATCAAAATCCATCTTACCCTCAACTCTTATGGCATATTGAAGATCTCGGTCCAAGTTTTTTATCAGTTGCTAGATATCAAAGCATTCCAATATCAGCCAAAACATATGACATGATATAAGAAATCATGAAACAAAATTCACACTAATAGTTTAAAAGGAACAGCTTACATCATATGCTGATGGATCAAGCTTGAAACTAGTTGGTAGATCAGACCTGAAAACACCACTTTCAAGGCACTCTACATGGCCACCTATGTATGTCTCACTTTCAAGAAGGTGGCTCTTATAAAACTTCTCAGGGTCAGATTGATGTTTGTTAGGGCAAATAACATTTGCTTTGTAAGCCTGTAAGAAATTTAACAAAAAAAAGGTAAAATTTTGAAGGTTAAGAAAATTAAAAAAAAAAAGAAATCAGACTTCTAGAAAAATGTTCACACCTGCACCATAAGAAGCATTTCACAAAGTGTACCACTGCCTTTTCGTAAAACTTCATCTGGTGACATCGGAATTATTGTTGCAAGAGAGAAGATAAATGGATGGACATAGGTCATATACAAATAATAAGTTGCAACAGCATCAGAAACTGAATAAGAGGCCATCATCTGTCATATTAGGAGAAATATGACTTGTGTTAGGAATGCTGTAATTAGGAGATGCACATAAAGCATTCTAATATATTTGACCAATGGGAAAAAATGCATATGTGATAACTGATATCATTTATCTTCTACCAAAAAGAATTATGATTGTAGGCAACTTCCAATAAGCACAGGTAGTTGGGACTACTATCCCCCACAAACACATACCTGAGGTTTTTCTTTTGCAAAGCGTACCATGTCTTCCGGGTTCACCTCCAAAGGATCATAACCCAGTTTTGCCTTTGTAACAGCCTGAAATATAAAATCAAAAGTATAAGCTCAATAAATCTTACATGATAAAAAGAGGGCTACTCAGGGATTTCATGAAATTAAAATTAACTTTTGAGATTTCTTTGATAACTTTTCACAAGAAATTACATACTACAACTGCAGTGAAACTGTAAAATAAAAGTTGCATAGTTTTGGCTTCTCTCTTTCTTTTCTTTTATTTAGGTTTTCAAAGGCTTAAGTCCAACCGATATGTTCCTAATACTGTCAAAGATAATCCAATCAAATTGATTGCATTCACTCAAAGAAATATGTAACAAGTTTTCTAACATAATAAACATAAACATCAGTGATACTTGATTTGGTGATGAAGCATAAGCAAGGGAATTGCAAATGCCTACTTGTGATAATTGAGCAACAAAACTCAAGATTTGAGAGGTTGCATATTTAGGATAATTTTGAATTCAATTATTGAAGCTTGTCTATAGGATTGTACCTAGAATTTAGGCTAACAAGTTGATCAAGAGAAAATTAAGAACAATCTGTGAAATAGCTAGTGCACACTGGGATAGAAAGTTTTGACATATGAAAAATGGAAGTCAAAAAACCAACAGTTACTGGGTAAGTAAATTTCATTTTGGTTAATAGTTTGTTTCGAAAAATAAAAGCAAAACTCAAGCAAAGGTAACACCTTAAGGCCCTGACTCCCCTGAGGCAAATAACTATCCCGTTTGACCCAAGCAAAACAATCCAAATGGCAAGCAAATTTAGAACGGCACTCTCCTTGATTCTTGTCACATGAAAATCCAACCTCCTGAACAAAAAAGAAAAGCATATCAATATCAATTTTATATACATATATATAGTAGAGAAACAAAATAACAGAAGTAAAAAAACATAAATTAGCTTTTAAATGATATTGTTGAAGTTGAAGTTATGGCATTTTAAGAAGTTATATTGAAAGCCAAATTAGTGATTGTAAGTGAATATGACAGGTACAAGGGGCATACATCACTCATTTTCAACCCATGATAAGCTGCTCTACTTTCCAGAAATGGCCAGTCAAAATAATCACCGTTGTATGTGACAAAAATACTAGGTTTCACCTCTTGCATATGGTTAAACCACTGTCTCAGAAGGTCCACCTATAAGCAGACAAAATCATGCATATGAGAAACATAGGAATCAAAATTTTAGAAGTACTGCACGCACCTAAATCAACAAATCTCCATACCTCATTTTGCACATTTGTCACTTTGAAGCACCCTTCAAATTCCGGTTTTGGTGTGTACTCTATATCCTCTATATCTTCTCCTACACACTGAACTTACATGAAATAGTTTTCATTAATACAGAGCAAATGTCAAAGGATTCAGCAAACAAAACAGAGAATAAAAGAGATAGAAGGCAAAGATTGATGGATGGACCGATAGACAAGCAGACAAACAAAAACAGGAACCTGTTTTAAGCACATTTAACCTTCATATCATAAAACAACTTCCTTTAGTTAACAATATGATCAATACTCTTATTCTACCCTCAATTATTGCCAGTTACCTCACAAGATCATCAATCCAACATCGATTTACTTTAAAAAAAGGCAGCAGCACAATGCATATCAAACTCACTCTATATTATATTTGAATTTTTTAGCAAATCAGTTTACTATTGGTTATGCACTCAGTAAGAGCTTAGCAGTTTGCTTAACTGTGCTGCAAACAGTGTATATAACAAATAAATGAAGTACCAAGTAACCTCAACAAGCAATGTTGCCTTGTTCATTGTTCCTCGATTACTTCCATTCAAAATAAGATTCTTTGATTAATATGTCAATTTAATGAATGTCCTATGAGCAATTAAACTTAACATAAACGGTAAAACTATCAACATCTAGTTCTCAAATATTTAATAGCGCTAGAGTCAAAATTTGATCAAGAAAATTCCTAAACTTTACAAAGACGGAAAACTCATTACAGTTACCTCTCTGTTTATAATTAAATACCCCTGCCCATCGACCATGTATGATATCATCATTATCAAATCGTATTCAGCATCTGGAAACTTCAACGGAAGCTTTGTAGTTTCAATATCAAATGCACATATGCGAACTTCAGCACGCTGTAGAAGATCTGTCCTTTTTTCAAGCATAACACCGCTGCTTGATACACTAACATCATACCATTGCCCACATCGGACATCTGAGTAAAAAAAAAAAAAAGTTGTTAAATTCAGACAAATTATCATGATAAAATAGTTTCAGGAAAATAATAAAAAAAAGCACCAGAAATCACCATTATCAATGGCAAAACGAACGTGGTATGGGACATCGTACTCCCGGAGATCAACTATACAATCAAGAAAATCTTGAGGTCTGTGTTCTCTGCTAAACAAATAGTGGAATAACATGATAAGGTGAAACATAATAAAACCAGGATGCGAAGAAATGGCAACAAGTCACACCTTTTCCCTGTTAATATGTACTCGTATGCTTCTTCAGTATCAAACTTAGCTTGGTTTCTTTCAACCACGTGTGATAGATCTCTCTTCACATCCATTAATTGTTGAACGGTAGAAAATGATATTTTCAAATATCTTTTGTGTAAACCAGACAAATGGTTTTTCTGTCAGCAAGAACATTAAGTAATCAGAACAAATTAACTTGATGGTATGCACAAAAGCTAAACAACAAAAATATCAATCAGAAAACAAATTATGATACTTTTCAAGGCCCTTAAAAATTAAAAAGAATCATAAAGCTAAGAACACAAGTAACTCACAAGATCTAGGTCCTCCTTTTCCAAAATCTCAATATCAGCAATTTGAGTTTCATAGCGTCTCCGAAGATAGGCCTCAACATCCATTTCCATTTTATCCTATCAGGTGAAATAAACAACAACTGTTACTACTTACTAATCCACAGCAGCTCTAAAGTAAGTTCCAATTTGACCCAAAGGAAATAGCAACATAAAAAGACAATTCATTCAAGCTAAATGAAGGAACAGATAAAAAGAATTAAAGATTATATACCTTCGTAGCAGCATAGAAATAAGGACGGAATTTGAATTTGGACTTGAAAGTAGAACCATCCTATAATTAAAATTAAAAAAAAAAAACAACAAAATATCTTATTTTACTAAATTCACAAATTCAAATGATTCTAGCAAAAAATTAAACAGAACTTTTAATTAACCTGAGAAACAAAGTATAGATCAATACAACTGTGCGTTTTGCGTGTTTCTTGATCCTCCCAAGATGACTGCAAATTAAAATATCCAAATGAAAATTGAAAAAAATAAAAAAGAGAAAACTAATTCTGAGCTAGGAACAGACTATAGACGAAATCGGATTGAACTTACGGGTGCGAAATTGAGAAGCCAACCAAGGCGTTTATCTCCTTCAGTGAATAGACTGAAACCAAATTTTGAGTCAAGTTCTTCTTCGGCGTTGCAAATCAGCTTCTGCTTCTTTGAGCTCCGCCCAAAATCTCTGCGATCCCGCCTCTGGTAGTCGCCTTGCATTTCTACGACTTAGTAGTAGAGAATGTAAGAGAAGACGGGAGTTGAAGACAAGAAACCCTTGTGATGTTGTTCTGCCGCGCGACTAAAGGCGAGGTGTGGAGTATTTTCCCGCCCAATTACATAAGATCTGTTTGTTTACGCTGTCTCTAGTAAGGCATTGTTTGTTTACCCCTTATTTGCGACTAACCAATCAAAATACACAAAATTGATACCCACAAAATTCTCGGGAAAATGAATTTTTTTTTAGATCATTTGACAAAAATGACCCTTTTAAATTTTTAAGTGACAAAGATGCCACTTTTAGATTTTGAAGTGACAACTCTGAGCCAAATATCTATTTCTTCTAACTATCTGTCTGTTTCATCTTAAAATGAACATCATTTGAATATATATTGAAAAAAAAATGTAATTTTTTTTTTTTCCTAATGTGCATTTTTAAGATAATTTTGTCTATTTCTTCTAACTGTTTCCATCTTAAATAAACATATGGTGAACAAAAAATGTACATAATTGTATATGATAGTAAGGCAACAATTGTACAAAAATTGAACATGTTTTGAACTACATTTGAATTGCCAATATGTTGGAATTTTTTTTAAAATTTATGTTATTTTTTATGTTAACTTTTCTTTTTTTTTTTTTGCAAAAATTTGGCGTTTTAGTCATGCTAGAATTTTTGTTTCTTCATATTTGATATTTTGAACAATCATTGAACACTTATTGAATATTTGATGAAAACAATTATCATTTTTATCACTTAACATTTAAAAATGGCTTTTTTGTCACTGAAAATATAAAAAGGGTCATTATTGTCACTAAAATTTCAAAGTATGTGGTTTTAAAATTTTTAAAAATGGCCATTTTTGTCAAATTCCTAGACCGAGCCCAATGAATCAAGCCTATAGTATGTAGTAGGGGTGTTCACGGTTCGGTTCGGTGACCGAACCGAATCAAAATATCAAAACCGACAGAAAATCGAACCGAACTTTTCATACCGATAACCGAACCGAATATATGTAAAACCGACAAACACCGAACCGATTTTATCTGTAACACCCTAATTTCTAAATGTTGATTTTAAATTAAAAATGACTAAATTTGCAATAAATTTTAAGCGTATTATAGCCGATTTATTCTAATCAAGCTAGTATTATCAGCAGCAATTATTCACCACCAAATTGCTATTTTACTATTCGGCAACAGTAACAAAAATAGTAACGTGAATAATAATTTACTATTTTAATAGTAAACGTGAATAGTAATATAAATAGTAATTTACTATGTAAACAGTAACGTAAATAGTGACTATTCATCACCAACTTAGAGTTACTATTTTACTATTCATTTATAAATTTATTCTGTAATATT
>CATIWJ010046085.1:0-10668 GCA_949640765.1 Croton laevigatus | reverse complement strand
AACAACGAAATAATCCGATCAGAGAACCTCAGCCATATTCTTCAGGACTTAACACTGATATGGTTCTTCTGGGTCAGACTGGAAAGTATGTGGCATTCCAAAGTTCAGCACAACAGAACTGTAGAAAATGATTCAATCATGAAAGAAATAGTCACAATGCTTAGCTTTGATGGAAAGGATCAAGGATGGGCAGTGATCGCGAAAAAAGCAGGAAGTGAACATGATCTTATGGCTACGGCTAAAGGAACTGATATTCTGAAAAGTCTTGAAGATTTCCAGTCATGGAAGCAATTTGTAGATGAAAAGGATTTTGTGCCTGCGCTTAATAACTATCTCCTTGGCCTCCATAGCCCACCTCACGACACCCGGCTGATTCTGCCCGGAACCACTGGAAGTATTCCCGAAAAAGTGGTTTGCGCCGAATGTGGCCGACCAATGGAGAAGTTCATCATGTTCCGTTGCCGCACCGATTAAGCCCATAGCTGAACTGAATTATATATTTACGGTTGCTTTTCTGTTGCTGGGATTTTAATTAAGTTCTGCTTGTTTTCTTTTTTTTTTTCTGTTCTTCAAGTACTGCATTGTGAAAAGTTCATATCTGTATCCTGCTTTTCTTTACTATTTAATTGCAATTAATTACAGTGCACTCAAGATTCCGCCAACATTTTTTTTCTATATGATTGATGTTTATATTGGTAAAATTTTCCTGGGAAAAAAACAAATTTCCATTTTCTGCCATTTCACAAAATTAAGCATCTTAATAAAAGAATTAGCTAAACAATTCTTTAGCCATATCAAATTAATGATTTAGATTATGATTTTCACACAAATGTGAGACCAGAAACACCATTAAAGAAATTTCCAAGAACATTCCGCCAAAAAAAAAAATCAAGAAAAATGATTAAGAAAGAAGTGTATATACCAGGAGACAAGTAACACAGCCAAAAACAAAAAAAAATGCCGTGCTGTTTAATACTGGCTAATTAATTTATGCTTCGGAAACTTGAACATCTTCCATTAACAAGAAAGAGTTCACCATTATAAAGCAACAATTAATCAAAATTCAAGAAAACTTTTAGAAATCGAATAGAATAATACAATTCCAACTGAATCTACCTAATGTTTTTGATTCAAAAAAGTTGGAACTGAAATTTGATTTACGCTTCCGTTGACGCGTCCTTATGGAATTGAAAAAAAGCCATCGAAGAACGCAACGCCTATCAGGAGCGATTCAAGAAGAAACCGATAACAAAAGGGTTGAGTTTTGAAATCTAAAAAGCAAAGAAAAGATTGAAAAGAAGCAAACCGTTCGATTCTTGAGACGGAGATGAGAAGATCATCATCTATGGCGTCGATTGATGAATCGGCTGGTAGAGTTTCTGAGTCTGGCTTAATTTATAGAGATGCCAAAAGGAGTCATTTGAGTTTGTACAAAATTAAATGGGCCTATTGAGTAAATAAGCCCAAGAACAAGGTTGGGCTTTCTCAATGGATAGATGTAAGCCTAGACTAAGGTAGGGGTCTCCGTGCTCATGACATACACTCAATTAGAACTCGTTAAAATGCTACTCTTTTCTAATAAATTACAATGAAATATTTTAATCCATTCTCCTAGGATTCTTCACTTGTTCTATATAGTAATATGATAAAGTATTACATGTTCTTGACCTTTTTTTTTTAAAAAAAATTTAGAATAAAAAATGGAGTAACTTCTTTTTTGGTTTAAGTAAATAAAAGGATTCCTCACTTCTATATTAATATGATAGACTGTTAAATATGTTTTGTTAATAAATTTTTTTGTATATTAATCACAAAAATTATACTAATAGTATGCTAAATTCACCTTTCAAATCTCCTCAATCTACTAGTGGGAAAATCCAAAGAAAAAAATGGAACAAGTCCAATTGTCATTCATTTTAGCAATGAAAGATGATTCTGAATCGATTAGCAATAAGAAAAAATTTCATAAATTAGCTGAGTCTCTTCAATGTCATCTTATCAATGAGAGTGCTATCACCCAAACCCTTCAAAAACAAAAATCCCTTCTAAGCTCATCTAGGCCTCATGATTTTGATGAGCTTGACTATGATTTATCTTTCGAACTTCTTTCTGAAATCGCCCTTACCCAACTTGACCTAAAATTCAATGTCATCGTCAACATGTTGGTCTTAAATGATGCTCGATGCAAAAAGTTTGAAGTGTTGGAGCGTTCTGGAAAAGCTTGCTTGATCATTCGTCAAGAGGAAACAGGTAGTCCTCAGAATATTTATGATGACAGATATGTATTGAAGGTAAATGATCAAGGATGGGCCGAGATTGCGAAAGGAGCAGGAAGTGAACATGATCATATGGCTAAGGATAAAGGTACTGATATTCTGAAAAGTTTTGAAGATTTCCAGTCATGGTGGCAACTTGTAGATGAAAGGGGTTTTGTGCCTGCGCTTAATGACTATCTCCGCAGCCACCATAGCCCACTTTGCTGCAACCGGCTGATTCTGCCCAAAACCACCGGATGTATTCCTGAAAAAGTGGTTTGCAGCGAATGCAGCCGACCATTGGAGAAGTTCATCATGTACAGGGCTAAATTATAAATTTGAGAGGCTCTATACATAGTATTAAAATTGGATGTTGGGCCGTAGGAAGATTAGAATATGTATCGTTGGAATGAATATAAAATATATATTCAAAGAGTGGTTTAATGGAATATGTTTTCTATATTAAGCTAAATGTCCTGGTTCAATACTTAATGGATAGATTTTTTGTTATTTTTTTTTTTTAAAAAAAGGTAATATGTGTTTAAATTTGAAGGCCCTAAAAAAATGGAGCTCTGTGTAAGTGATCTGCCTGCACAGTCTAATTTACGGCCCTGATCATGTACCATTGTGATTAAGTCCATGGCTAAATTTATATATAATGCATGGATTTTCTGGTTTTGCTACATCATATTTTACTGTGTTTGTTTAAAAGGTTTACTTCAAGACTTGTAAAAGCAGGAAGACCAGTACCAGCATAAAGACCTTCCCTTTAACGCAGGGAGGACTCCGAATCCGATCAAATATAGAATGAGCAGTGGAAGAATTGTGAGCTCCTGGGATATAAGGAAGAGCAGGTGTTGAAGTTGGAGAGGTATGAACTCTTTATACTGCTCCCACTTACTAGGCAAGATACAATCTTATATCCGCACGAGCTGTAAGAGTCACTTTCTATGAGTAAGGCTCTAGTTTTTCTGTTAATCTAAAGTATTCCCTCTGTATAGTATAACCCTAACCTAAGTACTGCACTGCAGGGTGAGAACATGGTATATTTCTCCTGCTGATATTTTTCGTCTAATTGCGAATGTAATTTATGCTAAACAATCATGTTTAGCTTTCAAATTATTTCTCATTCTAATACTATGAAGATCCAAACGGATAAGAATGGACTAACTTCAACTTCAAGTACCACTCATGTTTTTTTTTTTTTTTTGAGGAAATTACCACTCAATCACTCATGTTAACAATGAAAGATCATTCAGAATCAATCATTAATAAGGAATAAAAGGCTAAATCCATTAGTCAAATTCATTTACTAGCATATAACATGTACTTATAATAAGTTGGGCTTACTTTATCAACAAAATGAGCTAAGTCATCTTGATAGGTTCACTTTCCTTAATAAAAGTTGACTTCTCTTGCTGACCGACAAAGGAAGCTAGAGAAGATGATGGAAGATCTTGTGGGGGTTGGAGGACACCAGGAGGCATCTAGCCACATGTCTGCGCCATCTTCAAACTACCTGTTCCTACAATCACTTTCCGATAGGGTTGATCATGTCTGCGCCATCTTCAAACTAGCCACAACTCTTGAATTTAAGGATACAAGTTTCAAATTCCTTTGTATTTCAATTTACATTGCTGCATTTTTAATTCCTACAACTTTAATTTACTGTTCTATAGCTTTTGGAATAAAAGAATTGAAATTTGCTTGGGTTTAGTGGCAAGTACAATATTCTTTACTTCTCTTATATCAATAGAATATGCTTACTAATTTTCTTACTCAAAGATTTTTTTTTTTTTTTAATTTGGGAATCATCATAACATTGTAGAATGAGAAATTATATACACATACATTGTTCATTTCAGATTATTTCTGAAGCAGAGAAAACAGACCAAAAAGAATGGACCAACCACAAGTGCCATTCATTGTAGCAATGAAATATCATCCAAAACCCATAGAGAACAGGAAAATAACTCATGAATCAGCAGAATTTCTTCGATGCCATCTTATTAATGAAGTTGACATCATCCAAACCCTTCAAAAAAAATCCCTTTCTACCTCTTCAAATTCAACCATTAAACCTCATCAGGATTTTAATGAACTATATTTTGAACTTGTTTCTCAAATTTCAGCTGCCCAACTTGGCCTGAAGTCCAATGTGGTCATCAACATGCTGATATTCAACGATGCTCGTCTCAAAAAATTGCAGGAATTGGATGTTTCTGCAGGGAAAGTGCGCTTGATCATCAATCAAAGTCCAACCAATGTTGATAATGATCAGGATCATTATGGTGGCAGACATATCCTGAAGGTAAGAATCGATGAAAACGAGTCATTTAATAATATGAATGAAGTTGCCACTAAAGTGTTGAATTGTTAAAAAAAGATGATGATGCGAGGAAAAAATCTAATAAAACCCAGAAGAAACTCACCGTTCTACCTGCAAATGACCATTCGCATGAATTATTCCTGTCTGAACTACCTAGAAAAGAGAAAATCCTTTGTAAAAGTTGCTCGAACCTTGTGTCCGGCCCCTCTTATGAATGTGCAGAGTGCAATGAATTTACCTTTCATAAATTATGTGCAGAAGTAGCTCCAAATATCGTGACTCGTCCGAATTGTTTTATAGAAAATAAGCCTAAGCAGTACGATTTCAAGAAGAGATACAAGTGTAGTGATTGTGAAGAATTTTTAGAGGATTGTTGTGGTTGCCTTATTCAAACCAATGTTATGAATGGATTTTTGCCACCTGTTCTTTATCATACAAACCATCCTCACTTTCTTAATTTAATTATCATGCCTTTCATGATTAATTATCAGTATAAGTGTTGTGTTTGTGACAAAGAGGGTAGCACACAGTTAGCTACAAATGTTACGATTGCTTCTATGATGTTCATGTCAACTGCTTATTACCTCTGTCGAGAACCAAGCTCTTTAATGATAGTGTAATGATGAAGCTAATTCAAGCTACTCATGCTCCTAATGGCCATGTTCTGCTTGATTCCAAGCTTCTTCTTCATGTTGTCAAAGACATCTTCCAACACGCTGCGCCTATTGGCCTTGTTACAGTTGTTCAGAATCTGGTATGATACTAGTACTAGTCTCGTGTCTTCTTTACTTAAATGATTTTCAGTCATTCCATGGACCCGGTCTAGGAAAGTCTTTCCCTTTATTTTCTCTGTTTTAACATGAGGCTGATTGCTGCAGGAAGCCTATCAGGCTCGGGTTGACGCTTCAAAAGATGTTTTTTACGATAATTATCGTTCTGTATACACAATGAATAAAATTTCAAGGGAGATATACCACAAATACACTACAGATGAACATAAAACAACATTGGCAATATTAAATTTGTTGTCAAAACACTCATGGGAAGCAAAAGTTATACTTACTTTAGCAGCATTTGCAGTAAACTACAGCAAATTCTGGCTTGTGATGAAGCATTTCGCTATGAACCCAGTTGTGCAAAAAGTTGCATTCCTCAAGCAATTACCGAACGAACTCGAAGGAGCTTTAAAGCCACGGTTTGAAGAACTCAACAATCTTATCAAGGCTATTTTGGATGTTGCAAAATGTATGGTTGAATTGAAGGAACAAGTTCCATTTCAGCATATTGCTCCTGACAAACCAGAAATGGTAACCCTTACTGCATTTCTCTCCCCGGCCGCTTACTGGACAATCAGGAGTATTGTGACTTGTACATCACAAATTATTAGCCTTCACTTTTATGTTGAGTATGTTTTTTGCTTGATATAAAGCATCTTAATATAATTAAGTACAGTATAATAGATAATTAATTAATCCCATATTTGGCTTGGATGTATAGGTATATGGGATTAATCTCTCAAGCATGGGAACTAACAAGCTTGGCTTATAAGCTCAAAAGCATTCATGAAGATCTCATGGAACAATCAACTCTTTGGCGTGTCACATATAGGTGAGTTTATTTGTAAAATATAAGAAATTTTATGAACTTTTTTTTTTAATTCAGATGAGAAAAATTTATCCTGTCTATATATGTATATACATTTTATCAGTTAAAATTAGAAAATTAATAAATACTGCATCCATTTCTGGATTTGGTGATTGATTATATTACTCTTATTTTTTTAATTGAGAAATTACTCCTTCTTTCATTAATTGTATTTGAAAATTTATAAAAAAATTGCATTAATTATTAATATGGATCACAAATGAGACTCTCTTTTCAGAATACAGACTCTTTCTGCCAACACTTAGTTCAAATGGTCCTTTTGAAAGCTACAAAAACCATGCACAAGGTGAAGCACTGAATAATAGTGTGCAGAAGTCTTATTTATGCAATGGATGAAAAGCAAGGCTTCTTACTTTTTTAGGTTCTGTATGCAATTTATTTTGCTTAAAATGCAAGGAGCTACAGATGCTATAACCTTTTAGGGATTTTCCCTTTTCTTTCAATGTCAAAATAACAATAATGTAATTATTTTATATGATAAGCATATATTTTGCAATTTTACAGGAGAATACATAATTTACCAATATTGTGCTTTTCATCTACAAGTGTTTCACAGGCAAAAGGATGAGAGGTGTCTTTTTTGAGTTCTTCCATGTTGATTTCCTCCATTTTCATTCCATTAGGCAGTTTCCAATCAAAACAGTACAAAAGATTTGCAAGAACAACCTCTACTGTTATTGTTCCTGTTCGTATCGCAGGACACATTCTTTTTCCTGCTCCAAATGGCAAAAACTCAAAGTTTTGTCCATTTAAAATCAATGGTTTTTTTCAGAAAATCTTTCAGGGAAGAACTGTTCAGGGTCTTTCCAGTAAATAGGATCGTGTCCGATTGCCTAGACATTAACTTGAATTAGTGTTTTGGGATTAATGTCATAGCCATTTATTACAGTGAGATATTGTGCCCCTTTGTATTAGTGGACCAGCAGGATGCAATCTGAAAGTCTCTTTTATTACCATTTTGTACTGAAGCTGATCGAAATCCGAATTTTTAATATCATCTGGAACTTTCTTCATCACTCTTGGATTCCTACACAGTTCTGCCTTTGCCCAATTCATTGTTATTGCAGCAGTGTCTATACCTCCTAGAAACAAATCCTGATAAGCAAATTTCATCAAACTCCACATGCATATTACCATCTGAAAATTTCCTAATATCAAAAATTTTCATTTTGAGATATGAAATGAATTAGATGTAGCTTACCAGAAGTACTCCCTTGATATCACCTTGCGTAAACTGAGTTGCTTCTCCGATTGCAGTTTGCGCCTTCTCTATGCCTAAAAGCACATCAATTATATCATCTTGATCTCTTTTTCTTCCCGGTTTAAGATGATCGTTGATTACATATTGGAAGAGGTTATCGAATTCATGGAAAACCCTTTCAGTTCTTGCACAATGACTGCTTATTCGATCCATCATCCAACCCACTAGTGGGAAAAGTTCCCTTCTGGAAAAACTTCCTGCTACTGCCATGGCATCATGAATTACTTAATGAATTCTGTTTCTGTCAAAATCAACTACGAACACCACCCTAACTCCGCCTTAGTATGATATTGTCAGATAAGCTCATACATTTTTTTGGGCACCTCCCAAAAGGCCTCATACTAGTATGAGTTAAATATTCAAGCTTATATTCAAGGAAAATAAAGCTTAAAATTATATGTAATGATCTTAATAAAGCTGGAAGGAGATAAAAAGGAACATAAGATACCTTTTGAGAGGAGCAATTCATAAGGATGGATCAGACGTACTAAAGACGAAAACCGAACAGTTCTAGCATCAACAACACTTCCATATTTAGTGATTTTGACATCTGTAGTTATTAATCAGTAGAAAACATAGTTAAATTCTGAAAACAAGAAATTCCAAAAAACCTTAAATTTCTGAAATTGATTACAGTTCCAAATTTGACATTTTAAATGCTTAAACTATATCAGAAACAATAGGGAACTTACTTTGCGGCAGTACGACATCACCGGCAACGGCCATAGTTGCCATTTGCTTTTGCAGACCGAGAAAAACTGTAACCTACTGTCGCCGACCAGAATGTCCTTTCGGATTACTTCCCCGCCTTTTGATAATTTGTACTATAAAAGCCTCTTATCTCAAAATCAATGCCAGAAACAAGAAAAATACGTAATAACAGTAGTAATAGAGAGAGACCTCAACGGAATTGCATCGGTGAACAAAAACGAGAAGCAGAACAAATTCGGCGATAAAAAAAAACGTGGCATGCAGGCAGTTGGCATTGCTGATGGCGTGGCCAGGTTTTTGACTTGTCATGAGTACACATGATCATAAACTGCCAAATGGAATGTGACGTGGCTGGTTACTGACAAGTCATTGGTCCACATCATTATACTCCGCCAGCTAGATTGTGACGTGGCTGGCTATTGACAAGTCATCAGTCCACATCATTGAAAGCTGCCAGCTGGATTGTAACGTGGCTGGTTGACTGCTACATGGCTGGATGATGACAAGTCATCAGTCCACACCATTGTGCTATGCCAGCTGGATTGTGATGTGGCCAGGTTTTTGACTTGTCATGAGTCCACATCACCTTCGATCAATGCTCTGCCAGCTGGAATGTGACGTGGCTCGTTAATGACAAATCATCCATCCACATCATTGTACTCTGCCAGCTGGATTTGACGTGGCCAAGTGTTTGACTTGTCATGAGTCCACATCATCTTCAACTGCCAACTGGATCGTACTCCGCCAGCTGGTGGAGTGTGAGGTGGCACTTTTCTGACACGTTAAAAGGCCATACTCTAACACATCATTCGGAAACACCTAATCGTATCCACCAGGTGGAATAATAGTAATGCCACGTCACTGTACTACTCGATCGCCTGAGGCAATAAGAATAATGCACAGCTAGCACTGTAGCACGTAATTTAGTGAATGCAGTCTATGTGGGATGATTGTCATGTTTTCATGCGTTTCATTTTTTCCTCTTTTCAATAGAAATACATAATTGGTTCTTAGAATTTCTTGCAAACTTAGGAAAGCTAATACTTTCTAATAATAATAATGATAATAATGCTTCCTCTTCAATGTTAATTTTGGTGTCTTCTTTTTCCCTTTGCTTGATTGGATTTTTGAAAAAAAATTATGAAAAATTAAATGTTAAGGTTGTGTGCTTGAAGGCAAAATTTTACAATGATTTTTCAAATAAATTTTAATACTTTAACAAGTTAAAAAAATGTTTTTAAATGTTTGATCAGAAAACATTTAAAATAATTATAGGGAGAATTTGAATTCCTAAGTTTTTGATTAATCTACTCTCATGTTCTTAAATTTTAAAAAATAGTCAATAAAATCCATATTTTTTGCTGAAACTATCTAAGGGATCATTCCTTTTAATTTTGGCGTTAGTTTGAATGAAAAAAAAAAAAAACAAAATGTCCCTTTTGCTTTGGTTTATTAATCAAGGATCAATTTGTAAATTTTCTAGATGAGAGTGCATCTTTTTTGCAAGTTCAAGAATTAAATTGTAATTTTTTTACTGGACGATAGTGTATCTTCTTTGTAAGTTAAGGACTAAGCCATAACTTTTCCACAAATAATCTAACTCTGATTTCTTAGTAAAAAATTTTATAACTAAATAAACAATTTTTAATTTTTTTTCCCTCCTCCATGCTGTCCCGGGCAGAAATAAAATAATTTGATAACCAAAGTACTCTATGGATTACTTGAAAACATGTTTGTAAATTCAACATGTTTTTGGTTATTAATCTTGTGCATAATTGGTATTTAATGTGCTTAAAAGTGGAATTTTATTTAGTTTTTATTATTTTGGTTAGGAATTGTTGGATTTGACAAAAAGGAAGCATTTGGAGTATAATTGATCGTGTTTTGATGCAAGGAAGTCGAAGCCCAAGCTGAATGGACATTTTTGGAAGCTGTCAAGGCTTAGCCTTGCCCAAGGCTAACTGCCAAGTGCTGCACTACGGGCTGGAACTTAATTGGACGTGGACCCACTTTATCCTCTGACGTTTTGGGCTTAATTAGAGCCTAGGAAGAAGAATTAATTAGTTTTTATTGGACACTTTTGTTATATTATTGATTGCCCTAGTTTTAAACATTATATAAGTGTGTTTTTAGGTCTTTTAGAGGCATTCTTGGGCAGCCTCAAGACAGTTACGTTTTTAGTGTTTATTTCTCTTTTCTCCATAGCTATTCAAGGCTAAACTCTTCCTTTCAGCCAAGGGTTAATTCGAAGTTGATTTTCTTTATGTTTGTGAGATCTTAATGCCCTTATCTTTACTTTTTAATTTCTATTGCATTCATGCTTTTACTGTAGCTTATTGGGAAAATATATCCTTAATGTATTTTGTTGGTTGATTGATCTGGCCAATTAATTAATTGATAGGATGCATATAGCTAATCAATGAGATTAAATCCGTAATTGTTTAGTC
>CATIWJ010046060.1:0-11073 GCA_949640765.1 Croton laevigatus | reverse complement strand
CTCCTACACATATCCATCAAACTTTCTCAATTAAGCTTAATTCCAAAAACTATATTCCATGGAAGTTGCAGTTTACACCTTTGCTAAATTTCTACAATTTACATGGTATTTTGAATGGCACAGAAACACCACCTCCAAAAGTTTGTTAACTTATCTCTACTGATATATACAAATGGTACTTCGAACTTGGAACGAGCATGAAGAAATTAACGATACTTCTTTATCTTTTGAGTTGTTCTGCCGAATCAGTTAGCAATTTTTTAGATATCTCTCCATTCACTCCCTTTTCTTTTCTTTTTTTTTTTTTAACAATTTTTCTATTTTTTACTTTAATTTTCACTTATTTAATGTTTCTAACTTATAACTCCTTTCAAAAAAAAATTAATTTAATAAATGAATCTCAATAATATTAGCAGTAATTTTTTTTTAAAAGAATAAAATTCTAAGTTTTCTTAATTTTTTAAAAAATATCCTTGTTTATAACTTTTCACTAATTCATTTTGTTTGTATAATTATCTAATATTATATTGGAGTTTACATAATTATTCATTTTTCATTTTCAAATAAT
Organism: Croton laevigatus; assembly: GCA_949640765.1. Taxonomy (NCBI): domain Eukaryota; kingdom Viridiplantae; phylum Streptophyta; class Magnoliopsida; order Malpighiales; family Euphorbiaceae; genus Croton; species Croton laevigatus. Next base: position 10,505 of record CATIWJ010046060.1, on the reverse strand, counting down.
TAAAAAATAAAAAATGTGATGCTAATGAATTTTGTAACCTTAAAATTTTAGTTTAGAATCCTAAATTTTAGGATATTTTAAATAAAATTAGTAATAAATAACTTTTAGAAATCAAATTGCTTTGTAAAGTAAACGAAATTATATGTTTTTATTTCAATGAAATTTATTGGTTATTATTGACAATTATATTATTTCATTAATAATTATTATGTTGTTTAAAATTTAAATAAATCATAAAAAATAAAAAAAAAATTTACGATTTAGTCACTAATATTTGATTAATATTACTATTTTAGTTTTGACGTTCCTAACCTTTGGCACTTTTACGCTATTTCATTCCTCCATCCAGTTATTTAAGTATATTCCTAAAATACTTTATTTGATTGTTTAAGAATATTCTTTAACAACTGGACGAGTGGTCGATATACATAGTGTCAAAGGTCAGCGATTTCAGAATAATTATATCAAAAAATAATGACCATAGTAAGTTTGACCAAACACTAGGGACGAAGTTATAAATTTTTCAAAAATTAATTTTATATTAAATTAATAGGAAATTATTTGATTTATCATGCATTTATTAATTAAATTCCAACTGCATTTTGGTGATCTCACAAATAAAATAATTTTATGTTATTTAATAACATATTTATTGGTTAATGAATTTTTAAAATTTGATCAGTTTCCTCTTTTGTTTTCTTCATTTTTATTGGTTTTTTATATAATAATAATAATAATAATAATAATAATTTATAGGATATTCAAAATTTGGTATAGAAATTTTATTACAAAACACATAAAGAGTTTATTGTACAATACTTATAAAATTGTATTTTGAATTAGGTAATTTTCGTAGTTGTATACTCGATTCCTTATTATTTTCTATTTCAACTAAAATTCGTTAAAATTAGTTGTTTACCGTTCTTCAATTTTGAATTTGGCTCGGTTTGGTATTGCATTCCTTCAAAGTGGTTTATTGATTTTAGATTCATTATTATGTTTCCTAATATTTTAAATGAATTACCATTCAATTAATTATAAATAAAAATTTTACTTTCCTAATATTACTTTTAAAGAATCGTATATTAATTGGAAATAAAATTTGGCTTTCCTAATATTGTAAATGAATTACCATTCAATTTTCTTTCCATAATTTAATGAGGATTCAACTATTTTATTTCCTTGTAGTATATGCAGAGCTTCTATTCTCAAAATAAAATTTTGCCATATCAACAATATAAATTCTATCTCTTAGATAGTAAAATCAAAGGTAGGACAACAATTTCTTTAAGAAAAATACAGAAAGGAAAATTGTTGAAAGGATGTATCAGACTTTACTTTAGTATTTTTTTTCTTTTATATAATACTCTTTTTCACTTTTGATAAATCTTTTTTAAGGTTACAATGGAAGGATTTTCGATGCTTAAGGAGATAACTTCTCAAATTCTCAATGAGTGTTATGTTGTAAGTCGTTACTCACACTTAACTCTTTTTTTTTTTGTCATTCGTCAAATTTTGAATTTCTCTATCCTTTTTTTTTTCCTTGTTGTAGAAGCTCATAGTTGAATTTTACAAGATTCATGGCTCAACATTGGGTTTCAAAGTGAAATCTTCTTTGCTTGAAACGACCTATTACTCGACACTATATATAGCCTCATTCAGTGATAAAACCATGTATTTAGATGGTCTTCATCTTTTCTTTGATCAGCTGAAGGTAAATGTGGGAGATTATATCAATATAATTATAATCTACAATGGGCAAAAGACATTTGAGCTTATTTTCTGAGACTATTGAGGAATCTGTTTGCCGATTCCTCCTTATGCTGAAGTAACAGGAAAGTTTAAGAAAAGGTAACTTCCCAAACCATTAACAAGATATTGAGCAGGCTATAAGTGTAGAGTAACATTTCTGAAAATGGCTCTAAGAATAGAAATATTCTTGGCTTCGATAAAACTATCACCACTCTATCTAGTGTTTTCAAAAAAGGAAAAAGTATCATTGTCAATGAAGAAAAGCGCAAGAGTTCGAATAGTGACTCGGATGAATATACATGGTCTTCCGGTCAATATATGGAGAAATTATCTAATAAGAGAAAAAGGAAAGAATTGGCATTCGATGAAGTATTCAAGAAGAAACTTACATGAGTAGAAGACATGCTGGTTTTGAAACCTGGAACTAATGAGTGTCAGTTGCTATTGGAAGTTGAAAAAGGAGACAAGTAATTAAGGAAGAAACCCATCCTACCTCGTGATTTTGATTGTTGAGTATAGCTTTTTGTGGTGGTTGTTTGTTGATAAACCACCAATAGTAATAGGTATTTTGATCTACAATTTAGTATTCTGCACTTTATAATTTCCAAGTTTTAACTTTTAGTTTAATAAAACAATGGTTTTTTTGTTTTACCTGCTAATAATTGTCATGTATTGTTTATGTTTTTGTATAAGACTTTTCTTGAAATGATCGGTTTACTATATGTGATATGGAAAAATGGAATTGTATTCAGACATAAAAAAATTATCTAACCAAGCTTGACTCTTATTTTAGATTTGGATTCACTTCAATAGATAAGCATGTGATCTCTTGTATGATTTGATATCTACTTTACTGATTCAAATGAACATAAAAAAAGGTAATTTTAAAAAATTACGATGATTTTTCTTTCCTATTTTGTCTTTATAAACATTGAACATCAACAATTAATCAAGATAGGTTAAATATTTTGTTCCAAACCAGGAAAAAAATATATAATAGTACTATAATTCAGCATTCATTTATGTTAATGATTACTATATACAGTAAAATAATTAAAATATTCATATCAAATATGTTCATATCAAAATAGTTTCCTTAAAATATTCATATAAAAAATGTTCATGTTGAAATATTCATATCAACCAGTAAATCACTCAAGAAAGGATCTGAAATAGCTTCCTTTACTGAATTATACTTGACCAACCTCTTATATCACCTCTTTCATTCTTCTATAGGTTTTTACTTTTTTGTCACTCCTTGGACCCTTAAAGAGGTAAGGATCTTAGATCAAATCAAAGTAGAGTATATCTTCACCGGTATTGATTCTTGATAAGGTGAAATCAATTATTAATATCAATAGTACATATGTTTTCAGGCACATTTGCTTCCCTTCCAGAGTGAATTGAATTGTCAAAGATTTATTTCGAATTAACAAAATGTTTCTCCAATAAAATGAACCAATAAACTTCATGCCTCATAGAAGTTTGATAAAACAAAGCTTTTCAATTCAAGCTTCATTAACATTTTCATCAAGTATGCATTTTAAACTTTTCAATTCCTTCTGCAGCTAAATAAATAGTTTCTTAATTTTAGTTGTTAAAACTGTTAATTTATTTGTGTTAGGTGACATGACAATTGTTAGTTAAAGTAGTTTTCCTATATGAATTTATCTTTTGTAAACTGAAATCTAATAGTATTTTTATTTTGATATATTCCGTTTGAAGAGCTTTAATCTTCCAATGTTCAGAAAAAAAAACACTAATTATTCTATTAGATATTTTATTTTTTTTTAATTTTATATTTTTTTTTACATTTGAAGATAATATTTTCATTTTTTTTCAATATTATTGTACATATAAAATACTGAATATATTGATTATTTTCTAATTGAATTGAAAAAAAATTGATAATGATATTTTCTGAATTTAACAGTATGTTTAGAATGAGCAGAGTAATGTTGTTCTTAATAGTGATATTCAAAAAGTTGTAAATCATTCTGTGGAAATTGAATTGAAGGCTAAAATAAGGTTTAACATTCTTGAAGAACTCCAAGATTGATATGTAGACATAGCCAAAGCACAAAATTTTAGTACTACCATCTTAAACAGTATGCCGGATAGCCATTGTGGTTATCGAAATGTGACTTTCGCATGTAACCACGCTAGGAAATCCAAAAAGCAAGGAAGGTTGAAAAATATATAGCTCCTAACAGCAAGAACTGAATGCAAGGCCATGTATGTGCTTCATGCAAATTGGAAGGGTATTGCCAAGTGAATAAAATTATTCTTCACTATAACCATGCACTAAATCTAATTGATTCGAGGTTTCAACGACAATACCGGAATTTATCTTATACTGCTAAAATTAGGCTAGAATTGAATGATCGTGTTGGCATTTTGACGGCAAAAACTTATCGAACACTCGTCTGAAAGGCTAGAGGGCAAACAAATGTGACATTTTTGCAAAAAGAATGTTATAATTATGTAGTAAAGTTAGACTGCTTAAAATGGCCAAAGGAGAGGTTCACTAGTTGTTTATTAATATGAATTGTATTAATCGTGGCTTTGTTATGCTATAAAGGAGGATATAAATGGTAGGCTGAAGCATTTTTTTAGGGCTGATTCAAGATCCAGATATACATACAAGAAATTTGGCAATGTGATATCTTTTGATATGACATATTTAATGAACAAGTACCATATGCCATTTGCACCATTTGTTAGTGTCAACCATCATGGTCAGTCAATTCTACTTGGATGTGTATTAATTTCAAATGAGAAAGTGTTATCATTCAATTAAATTTTTGAACAATAGCTATTGTGTATGGATAATGTTCAACTAAAGGCGATAGTTATAGATCAATGTGCAAGTATTGTGAAAGTGATTGGCAATGTTTTTCCAAATGCTCGGCATAAATTGTGTATTTGATGCATAATTTCCAAATTCTTAGATAAATTTGTAGGGCACAACGAGTATAGAGAATTCAGAAAGAAATTCATGAAAAATGTTTATAATAGCATAACCATGGAAGAATTTAAAAATAATTGAGCATCAATACTACATATATACCAAGTAGTTGATAACTCATGATTGACAACCTATATGAAGCTAAGCATAAGTGAGTACCTATTTACATTAACAAATTCTTTTGGGTAGGTATGACATCTACCCAATGTAGTAAAAGCATCAATTTATATTTTGATAGATACATAAATTCTAGGAGCACTCTAAAATAATTTGTGAAGAATTATGAAATTGCATTGCTTGCAAAGATCGAAAAAGAAGTAGCTGCAGATATTGTTTCACAAATTAAAAAATTACAACCACAGAAGGGGTTAGCAATCGAACTAAAGTTATGAGATGCCTATGCAAATGGCATGTTCAAGAAGAATTCTTTAAAACTATTTTTTTGCACCATTGTCGACCAAAAAATTGTTTGTGATTGTGATTTATGCATAGTTGATTGCAAAGTATGCATAATAGGCGATTATTGGGATATGATCAAATGCAATGTTTCATTCAACAAGAAGATAACAAAAGTGAGGTATAATTATTATTTGTTTTAGTCTAAAGGGACCTGTGCAGTCATTCCATTGTCATTCTTATAAAGCTTGATGTTAAGGAGTTGCCTTCGCAATATATTTTGCAATGATGGGATAAAAACATACTTCATTTATATACAAAGTTCAAATTTGTATCGCTATTTTCCGTTTACAATTCTGAAACACAAGCTATGATGGAAAATTGAAAATTTTTTCATTAGGGCACTCAACAAAGTCATGGAAGATTGAAATAAGCATGAATACTTGATGCGGAAGTTATCGAAGGTCTCTAGTAAATTTGATAATTAGATTGAATCCAATGATTCAAATAGAAATTTTCATTTGCCAAGAGAATTAGTCCCTACTAGTGTTCCCAATACTAATTCAACAACCATAAATTCTACTCCAATCCTAGATCCAGTTTATGTACGACCAAGGAGGTGCTAAAGGAGAAGAGGTACGTCGATCATATTGAGAAGAATATTAAAAAGAAAAAAAAAAGCACATCACATTCGAAGAAAACTATAGTTGAAAATGAAAAACCACCGATTCTAAGCACACTTATTCAATGCATTTAACTAGTATAGTAATTTTTTTATTTAAAATGACTTTATTTATTTTTATTAGTGTTATCAACAATTGGTATTACAATGTCCACCTCAAACAAGACCAACAACACCTATGAAGTTGGATTACAACAATATGGTTGTCCATATAATTGCTACGCCACCACAGTTTGCGGAAACAAGTATGGTTGCTCTACTTTGTAACGTGCAGCCATATGGTTATCACCTTTAATGTATGTAGGTTTGGTTGTTTATTTTTTCTTTTAATGATTATGAAATTTAAGTTTGTGTTTGAACTTCAATTTAATTTTCTCAATGTTAGATTATTTTGATTTTATCAAGAAGGAAAAAAAAGAGATAAAAGAAAGAACAAGAAATAAATGTTGATTCTATAACAGCATTTAAAATTGGAGAACAACTTTGTAAATGAACTTATGGCACAATATCTCATAATTTTTATCGACAATTAGACCCATTGAACAACAATTATCAATAATCATAATCTTTCCTTCTTCAATTCATGACTTATTCATATAAAAGTTAGATAAGAGCAGCATAAATACAAAATAACATATAAATACACTATCACAGGAAAACAAAAAGCAAAAAAATTGAGGAAGCTTACACCCAAAAGGGGTATTGCATCTTTACCAATATTAGAGGAATCATCTATCAATAATCGATTGCTCCTAATATCAGAATCAAATTAGAAAGGACCTCTTGTTCCAAAGCCAGACCTAACCTTAGCCCCTCTAAAGGGTGGAATTGATAACGGTAAGAAATCATTGCTCCTATTACGGTCTCTAATATAGGGCTCATATCTTCCAAATCAAATTCCTCATCTTCACTATTCTATCACAATCTAGGAGCCACTTTTATGAATTCGACTACATATAATAAAATTAATCATTAATTAGGACAAAGAAAAAAATTTTATTCGACGAAAATAAACTACAGAATTTGATTGATATCTTGTCTGCTCATCAAAAGGCTTTTGTAAGGTGTATATGTATCCATAGTGAAGACATATATGAGTAGCTTTAGCCTGCGTTAGCACTAAACATAGTTATTATTTTGCATTTAAGTAGTACTTATTTCAACCAAATCCTACGAGAAAATTGCCTTTTGAGCCTCTGTTAACTTCCTTCCAAATGGGGTAGAGTAGGATGCTTTGGTAGCCTTTTTATTTATTAACATTCCCTTAATTTTTTCTTTATCAGGTAAGGAAATTTCACAACGATGCTATTTTTAAAAATTTTAGTAGATATTAAAATGGTGTTGTGAATTAGATCACAGTTGTTAATTTGTAAAAGGACTAGTAAACAATAATATAAAAAATGCATATGATTCTAAATGCAGAGGTCCCTTTTCATATCAGATATAGGCTTGGCTTCTTGCTATTCACAAGAAAAATGTTTCATTAAACCTCTCCCTCCTTTTCCCCTACAATTCAAAAAGTGTTCACTTTTACATTTTCAATGAGTGCTTAATCATGTAACAAAATCTACAAGTTGCCAATGACCATTAAGAGACAATTGAACATGCTATTTACAAATATGACTTATTATCAACCAGCACCTAATGAGTTATCTAGCAAATACAAAAAGATAGTAGCACTAAATTCTTTACTGAAAGATTATCATTCATTTTCATTATGCCATTCTTTTCATGCTAATCAAGACTAGAATAACCTATTTGAAGGCTTGAAGATTAACCACAAGTTTTGAAAATTGTTACTTTCTATATATTATGCTCCATCAATGATAAAATTTTATGATAGTGATAACATTAATTAATATCTTTGCCTATCTCAACATTCTCATTAGTCTCAATTGAGCTCCTCCCAATTTTATTACAAGGCCAAAGACATAATAGTACAAATCAATCCAATTTGTAATAAAAAGTTGTAAGGTTACTCTGTAATGAACACAAAAAATTGCTTTCATCAACAAAGAAGAAATTCTTGGTTGATGCATAACATTAATGAGAGAATAAGACGGTTATGGTTAATGTAGAGATGAAAGGCAACTCACAGAATCCATACTAAGAATCTTATGGAAAGTAAACCACCTAAGTACTTACTCCCTGAATGTCTTTCCAATATCAATCAATACATAGCTATGTTGCTCAATACTCTGACAATAATATATAAGCAAAGATGTATTACACCTAAAAGGAAAAAGAACTAATCAATCAAATGTTTCTTTTGTGATTAAATTTTATCAGCAACTAAATGCACCGGATAACAAATAACATATATAACGAAATCCGAAATACAGAATCACAGATATTTTACGAGTACATAAAATACAAAATAGCAATTAAAAAGAGGAAAAATGGACTTGTAGTTAGGGTTTTGGTGAGGAGGAATCGAGATTGCCTGAGAACAAACATGACAAGGAGGATTCGATGGTTGAATGAGACACATTACGCTGGGGATAGTGTTGGAGCAACTAGTACCAAGAAAAATAAGAGTGGATATAACGTCGGCATTATGATAAGGATCAGTGGTGAAACCATTGACTAGATTGTGAGACTCCATTGTGAAAATTGAGAGTCTTTGTGACTTTACTTAGAAAGACATTCTAGCCAAGGGCTGTGCAAGGACCACCACCGGACTTTTGACCTAGAGTAAGGCCTAATGGCTTTCCAACTTCAACTTCAATAGTCTTGGAAGCACCAGATATTTTTTTGTTGTAACTTGAAACCCTTTTTCCCAATCAGCAAATGCTATTTTCTTTAACTTCAATAGTTTTTTAACTCTGAGCAATATTAGATGCACACCATGGTTTGGGGGAGGTTTTATTCGATCTTTGATGTATTGTTTGTCTTATGTTATTATCTTTTAGGTTCAAATAGCCATGGGTAAATCCTGATTAAGAGCATAAAGTTTTTATCTTCCAAAATATTGGACCTGGAGTATTGTAGCTAGGCCCAACATTTATTTATCAAATATTAATAATAATTCAAGAAAATTAACAACCCTGACCACCAGCTCACCACTACGGCACCATCACCACACCACACGACCTCCACCATCGTTGGAAAACAACACCAAATCCACCAAATGGCTGTTATATCAAAATTTAAATTAGAAGAAGCACACCCGTTTGAGGCAAGCTCTTGGCAGTTTTCCTCTTCTTTAAAGAAATAGCAAATCACCGAAATACAATCGAGGGCCATGGATCGCTGATTTCTTGTTCAAAATTCAAGCTTTCTTCTAACTAGAAGAGTCAAAACTCGAAAATCTATATATTCCGTTCTTATAGTTACTCTTGTATTCTTCGTTGGGAACCATAGGAGATGTAGATTAGTGTTAATCAATGGTGAGGCAATATCTTGTTCCTGTTTCAGTTAATTAATGCTTCTTCTAATTCATGGAACTCAGGAGGTGTAGAATATCCAAATTCATCAAGTCAAAAGTTGCCATCATTATGTTTCCAAAACATAATTATGTTGTCTTCCAATATTGTAAAAATAATAATGCTCCACTATGTATTAATGCTATCTTCTGTATATTGTAGTTGGCTGTTCATTTTGTTTTGTTAGAGCAGCAATTTGAGGAGAGGCAGAGAGTGAGAGCATGAGAGGAAGGGTGTTTCTTGTAGAGAGAAAATAAGAATTGAGAGAGAGGGTTGTTTTTGTTGTTGAGTGAGCTTGGCTCCTCCTGTAATTCTATTACGTGATTAATAGAAGAATTTTCAACCCTAACATGATAGTCCTGAGTTTGTGCCAAGATTTTCAATGCCCAGCTATGGCTCCTTGAACCATATGCAGCAGCAGTTTAGTTCTTGATGGTTTACAAATGCACTTTTCGATTTTACAACTAATTGTTTTGTGCTGTTTTAAATTTCAAAGGGAGATTTGATTGCAGAAAAATCAGACCAATTTTTTTTTGGAATGAGTCTTTTGTCACTGTATCTCAAATATGGAACCTCTATTGATATCTTAGTTGTTGACAAATCTCAATGGATTATAGATTAGGATCGTAAATCTCAAGTTGTCCTAATTTTTTTAAAATCATGTTCAAGCATATTCTAATTGAATATCTTCCTTCAGCATCCATAATAATTTAAGAAAAGAAAAATTATTTCCAGTTCAAAAAAAATTATTTTCCAGATTAGTTGTTGACTCTGACATTGTAAAATAATTGATCTATCTAAAAGATTAAAAAACGGTTTTTGTTATAATCACCAAACTGGAACCAGTTGTTGGCACTTTGGGAGGCGGCTCAAAAGATTATAAATAGAACATTGTCGATCCCAAAAGTACATATCATTGGAGAAATCAGTCTACTACTCCTCAATAATATGCACTTGTCACTGCCTTGTACCAGAAAACAAAAAAAATATATATAAATATAAAATTGACAACTTTTAATTTAGGAAATTCAATTAGATATCATGTGCTAAATCAAGATTCTTAGAAGCAATTTTCGCACGTCGTTTGATGGCATTAGGTTCAGCCATTCCATTCAAGAAATGCAGCAAAAATGTATTGACATGAATGATGCTAAAGTAACATTTCTTATAAAAGACATTACTCTTAAACTGCTCAAGCAAAATGAATAAAGAAAATATTTTAGTAAATATTGGCTATTAAATCAATTAATTAATAGACTCTTAGGATTTATTTTTAAAAGAG